>DWON01000059.1:0-51399 GCA_018251015.1 Phocides pigmalion okeechobee
ACATGTTGCTTTACGGCGGGTTATGAGGGTGGCGGTGGTGCCGCCCCGGGCGAGCTCTAACGGCTCTACCACCTCTGTCTTGTTCAAAAGAAATTTTGGTAGGAACGGTTACAATATCATCAGAGAAGAAAGAAGAATTCGTTATAAACATCTATTTCAGGAGAAAACTGAAGAATGACATTCTGTTTGGGTTTTTATGGATTCTGTGAAAAATACCATAACTTGCGAATTTTGGCGTATCTGAATCACTGTGTATGAATTCTTCAATTATTCAAGTTTGTTTACCCACTATCCTTGAAAATATTAAGTAATAATAATAACACCGCAGGGCAGCTTGTTGCAAGTTGTTGGTGAGTAACGACACCACGGACCCGAGTACTCCCGAGAGAGGCTCCTGTTTCTTATTTCCAGTAAGCGGAGTGAAAACTTAAAACAACAAGCCCCTGTCTCAGTGCTTTCCTTAGTTGGCTGTCGCGATTGTATTTGACACATCTAGACATTGAAGGTTGAAAACGTTCAATAGCATAATAATCGGGAAACCCCCTCATGGAAGTTTCAAATGCCTCTTCCCCTCCAAATCGTGAAAAAGGTGTTTGTTTAATAACCAATTATACTTCTTTCCTGAATGATTACCTGTAATGACGTTTTAGGAATGGTTGAAGTCCACTATAATTTGCACGCAGTTTATTTTTCTTCAATACGATATTTAAAACTTCCAACGATACTGGTTTTTTGGTACAGCTTACCCACGTTTTCACCACTATGTAGTAGTAGGTATCTCTTGCCTGTCGTAAGAGACGCATTGAACCACTAAGATTTTTACCATATCTATGATTACAAACAGAAGACAGAAGAAATAGAAGAAAGAAGACACAGAAGATAGAAGAAACAGTTCTGTGGTCAAGATAGCCCTTCTCCGGCTTTCATGTGAGGTTTATCATGAAAACCGGACAAGGCTCATTTTGACAGCAGAAAACAGAATCGAAATTTCAACTTAGGCTAGCGACAGTTTCGTTACTATCCATCATGAAAGCGTACTTAGTACACGCTTGACACCAAAACACAGTATGGCATTTGATACTGTTTAAACAGCGTAAAATTATATGTAGTGGTGGTGCCTCCGCAGACGAACCTTTAAGAGTTTTACGAAGAAACACGTCTGTAATCAACATTGGCCCCTTTCACCGACTTCATACGTGATTTGTGCCATGGAGTCGGAAAAAGGCCCTTTTTGATAGCAGACAAGAAGAGGGTGCAGTAAGTAAGAAGTCA
This sequence comes from Phocides pigmalion okeechobee, assembly GCA_018251015.1. Classification (NCBI taxonomy): domain Eukaryota; kingdom Metazoa; phylum Arthropoda; class Insecta; order Lepidoptera; family Hesperiidae; genus Phocides; species Phocides pigmalion. The sequence continues at coordinate 1,273 of DWON01000059.1, forward strand.
AACGAGGTAACTATATACGAATACGTATACTCACTTTTAAGTGGATGATGTTTTATTACTTTATGAAGGTTTTGTCCTATAAGGTACGGTTTGATGAATGAATTTATTCCTCAACATGAAGTACTCTTCAATAAGTGAAGCTTCTTGAAGTACTTTCAGTCTCATCTCAGCTTCGTCAGTTATCCACTAAAGTGAATAATGGCAAATGTTGCTAGCGAAAAATCTCAATATTCTCAAATGATAATACAACAATTTCGCCTGGACAATCAATAAATAACATATATCCCATTTGTAAATGTCCTTGCTAAATAAAGCTTGAATGTAAAATAATCTACTTTTAAAATATTTATCAGTTTGAATTTTAATATACTAGAAGACTAGAGAGCCGCTCTCTCGACGAGACAAAATAAAGAATGCTCTATAAACGAGAGAAATAATATAATTGTAAATAATTGTAACGTGATGTCAGCAATCATTCGCCTTGAGATTTTTGAACAGCAACAAAGAAATTAAGGTAGAAAAAAATCATGCATTCCTAAATGTGTAAATTTTGTTAATTTTGCATAGAAGTATTGAAAACTAGAAACTCTTAGATGCATTTTTTTTCAGGTTCGGATCGAAACCTCAACCGAGAAGATCTGGCTATTAATTCAACATTTAATGTATCTTGTTTAATTATGATTTTCTGTTTTACATGACAAATTACGTAAATAATAAATTAAAATTGAGATTCATATGCGTTTAACAATAGAAAAAGATAAAGATATAAAAAGATTGCTTGATTGTCATCATACGCTAAACTTTTAAATTTAATTAATAAAATTAAATTATTGTTATTGACACAGTCACAGCTTTTGGGCAGAGTTTAAATTTAATCATTGTTTTCAACTTGGTAATTGTCGAAATTCGGATCTCATCGTAAAGTTTATTATAAAGGCGAACTGGAAAGTTTATTATAAATATAAATTGAATCGAATCGATAAGTATGTATTAGTGAGAGATCTATTGCTGACATCAGTAATGTTCCTGCTGTTACGTTTGAAACGTGCAATAAGTGAAGTTTATGTAACACTTCACGCTAAAGGTTAGCGAAACATTTCATCACCTTTAAATATTTGTAAGTAACGGTAAGAAAATTAGGTGTCATCAAAACATCTTAACAGAATTGAACACATTATGTATTATCGTCAGATTCGTATTAATCATGAGAGTTTGTTATACTTAATGTCATCAGTATAATTAAAATATCGTCGATGAAACTAGAAGATGGTATTTAAAAAAAAATGTCACAAAGTACAAAAAAGCACATCATAGTATTTAGTTTTCCTTTTATTTTTAACGTCTCTTAAAGCGATAAGCACTCAACATTATATACAGAATCACTACTGTCGTTGAACAATGAAAATTAATTCTAAATAGGTCCTTGTCCCGTATTAACCATATTACTCATATAAGTTCGTACGTAAAATAAAAGTGATGTACTTTGGCTAATGTTTTTCTAAATCTACACTGCTGTAGATGTAGTGATCTCAAATAGTACCAAGTAACTTTTTGCCTTTTCTTTGTTAAATACACATGTGGAATTCATCAAATGATCTCCTCCATCCAGGACAGGGACGAAGGGATATGTCAAACTTACTGACTAAACCATACCCTCATCCCTTATTCCCCTTCCCTCTCCCCCCCCCAATGGGCTGCCACCTTGTCGTGGTGGGGGGGCTTGCGTGTCCCTAAGATCCCCAATTCTATGCCGGCAGGGTTCCTATACCGGGTAGGCTTGGTGGGGAGGGGCCAGACGAAGAGCAGCTCACGATAGACGCTTCCCTAGACATCAGAGAAAAGTAGTGTAGACGGGTTTGGTGTTCCGTAACCCTGCTTCCGAAAAAAAAATTAAATTATAATACCTTGACAATATCTGAATGAAACATTCTGTATTTTTTTTTTGTGATAAATTCAATGTAGACAACTTATTTATAGTTCCATAATATTAGAGGTTAAAGCAAGAAATAGTACGAGTCGACCGACCGTATTTCCCACGCACCAGACCGCGCGTCAGCGACAATAAGCACCGTACGTCATAATGTACCAAAAAAATAGGATGATCCAAAATACCAATACGATACAATTTATATTCCACGTTGGACAAAAATACTATTTCACTCGTTCGTAACGCGTTTCCTGTTCTTCGTGATGTAATCAAAAAAGCTTTGAGTAGGTACTTAAACTGCTCGGCCTGTACAGTATAATAAACATTACACTTATTCTTTACAATTAAAAATATTCCTATGCTTTTCAAAGTCCATCAAAGACACAAATATCAGGAAGAGACAAGAACTTTGTTATTTAAACAATTATTTGTTTGAATTAACTTATTACAAAAAATAAATAATTTTGTCCAATATACATTGCACGTTATGATCGTAAACGTGTTGCAAAAAGTCCACAAATACAAATTTGTCTATTATTATTTTTAGGGAACACTACTCCGTCATATCGCATTTCACGTTTCTTATTATTTCTAATTATCCATTTTTTATTGTAATCAACTCTTTTCATAACACACTGGATTGTACACGAGAAATCATGACTTGCACATATGATTGCACCTTTATCTAGATAAAATAAACTAAACGATATGTTTATCCATTAGGAGTCATTTTAGAATAGTTACAGTTAAATCTTTGCTGTGTATTAGTAAAATAAAAGATATACAAATTACTTTAGCTAAGTTTTAGTGGTGCTATCTAAATCTGTATAACTTTGTGTACAACATAGTAATAATTGTTTTCTATAATACCAAACTCTTGAATCACAGTTTCTGGTACCAATGTAGAGACTCGCTGGCCTTTTAGCTAATGGCAGTCGATCAGGGCCGGACGACGTAGATACCTTCAGCAAATGTTATTTCCAAAGGTCACTGCCAACGAAAACAATATTTCACTTTCCACCTAAAATCTTTTATCGTATTTCAACTGTCTATAACAATTTATGTCAAGGATATTTAGTTACCTTTCATTTAGTTAGTATAAGATTCCATGTATAATTTTTAAGTACCAAACCTATAAACGAATTCTCTTTTACGCAAAATCTTAGAACCAATTCGGACCTTATCAATACTTGAATTTTGATTGAATTGAATAAGCCATGCTTGTCACCTACCTATACTTAATTGGTCACTGTCAACCATGGACAACTGTAGTCAACTCCACAATCAAATTACACCTATTGAAGTCGGCGCTTTGTAAGTGTAGCAGAAAAGAAGTTGGTTATAATATACAACACTATTCGGAACAATATTCGCACTAGTATTTATTAATAATGGTGGGAAGCAACAGACGGCAGTATGTTCACCACGTAGGGTTAATAACCAATGCGTTTTTCCGGAAATTTCGGCGTCCTTATTAAAGCATCCAAGAAATCTGCCAAGGGATTAATGAGTAGAAAACCCATATAACCCGGTATCGCACAGTACTGGGTACCTAAGATAAGTTATCGTCACTAAACAGATTGTCCCTTCCATAGTATTATAAGAGACATTTATTTTATTCAAAAACAACACAGTCAGGGGGTACACGCCTTAATCACTTGTCCGGTGACTGAGACACGGTACACGGGTATGCGACCCCGGCTCCCCGAGCTATTACAGCCTTCACTCTTCCTTCCGAGGCAGTAGTATCCTTATGTACCTTTCTCCTATACTATATTTGAATCCTATAAAATTCCTTCACCACCACACACGTGGACAACTAAATTGGTTATAAAAAATGAAATTATGGAAAGGAGATACCCAGTTTTGGGCCCAGGTATCACATGAATGAAACAAATAGCAAAAAATCTCCTATTTTAGCTGATCGAACTGTTAAAATCTTAGCTTTAATGGCAATGGCTAAGTGCACAAAATAATTAATTATTTATTTGTTTATTTCATTAATTAGTAACATGTTTATCGACTTTAGATAAATCGATTATAAGACAGGGTTTTCTTTTTTTTTAATCTATACATCTCAAATATCATTACATATTTTGTCTAAACTGCATATTTTGAATAGTTTGATGGCGCATTAATCTTTAATCTTTAAAAAATAAAATAAATGGAATCAAAGTGGAAAATCGATATTTTCAAAACGTTTAATGGATGATATATATGATGGATGATGATGGATGATATAATGGATGATGATTTAATGGATGATGATGGATGATAGACATATATATGACTCATCCCTAATGTCAAACGTCAAGTTATGTCAAGTTAAATGAAGTTTATGGTATTCGCTTTCGTACTTCATTGAGTGAAACATAACCTAAAAATTCTAATAAGTGATTAATTGGGATTGGCTTTGGCCATTGCTGATAATCGTGAAAATTAAAGTAATTGTATGTTTTATATTACTAAAACTAATGACCAATTTTCAGCCTTGTGTTTGCTGGGCCCAAGCTTGTATGGGAATTGGGTTTGTCCTTTAAAATTATTATGTGTGCTCTAGCTTTTGTTTCTCATCACTATACCAATTGATCAATACAAGGTCAATTGTGTTGGTGAAGTTTGAGCAAATTTTAATATGCCATCTATATCTGACATAGATTAATTGATGAGTAAATATGTATAAAATCTTTTTACCAACTTCTCATTCTTAAAGATATTCTTTGAGGATACCAACCTTAAACATTGTCTGTTGAATACCCCCAGTTATTTTAATGATAAACGATAAGAAAATTAGGCACCGGCGAGCGCTGGCCGAATTTTGAATGGGTGACCATGGCGACGAAATTTCATGGAAACTTCCATGCTTGAGAGGACACCTTAAACAGCCGGTATATGTTGTTATCGATACATCGCGATTGTTAAACTTTTTCGAAGACGGTTTGAACACATCTCACAATCAGTTCCCGGCTAGTATTATACATACATATATTCAACAATAAGCATTTGAGCAGATTTCGAAAATTGCAAAAAAAACTCTAGCCTAATAACAAGACATAGAATTACAAACAGATGTCTACTTTTACAAAGATGTTTATTAAAAACCTTTTGCTTCTATGGAATTAATATTTATATTCTTACTTACAAATTGTTCTGTTAACCGTCTCTTCCAATACTTAGAATTAAACCGAGCTCTTAATACATATTCTGTACAAAACTCTCTTTATACAAGTCATTCAGATCATTAGTTTTCCATCCGAACATTTCCGATTCATGACAAATTGGCGAATGTTTTAACGAAAGGGCTTGAACGTCACTCACATCACGCTGTTTGAGAGGCTTATCAAGCTGCGCTGTTACGTATTTTAATTGGACGAAAGCAACAAAATCAGAGCGCGGGGAATTGTTACGAGTATAACTACCCATTCTGAAACTTGTTCATGGCTTCGGGCGCATGGACTTTTGAATTTGTTGGTTTGTTTCGGACTGGCAATACTGTGGAAAAGTGAAACTCAATGGTCAAATTACGTGATTTTGATGGTTTATATACTTCATAAATACTTAAATACAGAAGAATAAATTTCGACAAATTGCATGATACTACTTTTTTGGTGGCTTTACTCGTGCAGAAATCAAAATAACAAATCATTTCAATAAATCATGCAGGTCTATTTTATTATACAGATGTATCAAAACTAAATCTATAGAAAAAAACTCTGAAAATTTATGTTATCTCTCTTTAATCTTCTATTTAAGCCCCTTAAGAGTAAAATTAATATTAATGAAAAATATGTACGTACTCAACTCCATTGCTACACGTACAACGTACTACAGATAGTTCGAGCACTTCTAACTTATTTACCTATGTACAATGTACATATTTGAATGTTTTTTAAAATCGCGGAATTCAAAAATCAAAAATCGTTAATCGTAAGCGGTACATAGTAAAATATACAATATAGATTCTCGATGCACTAGGGTTGTGGCAATACATTCTTTTAGAAATCGTTAACTGTACTCGGTACATAGTCAAGTGTACAATGTAGATTCTCGATGCACTAGGGTTGTCAATGAATTCTTGCATAGTTAACACAAGATTGTATGCACAGCACTGTGAACTATAGGCACTATTATACCATACAAACCACGTCTGAATATTGGCTCGCCCGTCGTAACGTATCGACATATATACAAAAAGAATATTATTCAAATCCGCTTATGACTGCATTTTGCATTGAACTATGTTTGAATTCCAAATCGCCGTTATTCAAATGGGAATCGTCGAAACTGAGCAGGTATGTGTAGGATTGTGGAGAGAAACATTCATCGTTGTGACGATATCTAAGTTTAAGTGAATGTTCAGTGATATGATGGTCTGCGCTCTCGTCCAGATATAAATTAAAACATTTTTTTTATATTGAAGAGTAGCAAACGAGCATGCAAACCACCTGATGTTAAATAGTCGCCCATAGAGGTCCACGTACAATCACAAACACAACTGAAATTTTATCTTAGCTCCAACGTAGATACGTTGCTACTCCTGAGGACTAAAATGGTCGACTTGCTTCACAGTATAACCGGCAACCGCACCTCTCCAACTGAAACACAAGTGATGCTTTACGGCGGATTTTGAGGGCGGCGGTGGTACCTCCCCGGTCCCGCCATTATATTTTATTTCGCTATAATATATTTATTGCTATTTATTGTAGCGACGGAAAATACAAAAAGTATAACCGACTTCAAAGCCACAGTGAGAATTAATTTAAATGGAATATTATTTAAAAGTAATGTTTAACATTCAGATCTTATACTTATTTTTATCATTTTCAAAATTGTCTAAGAGTATTACAAAATTCATTCTATTTTTGTAATACTTTACACAATTTTCAAAATGTTAATCGAGAATAGAAAGTGTTTTCAAGTTTAACTTCGGTATTAAGAATTTATTCTCAAGTAAGACAAAATACGTCACTTCTACGAGAACAAAAATTTACATTAAGTTAATTTAAGCTATCATCGATTCATAGAGATAGACATACAGTATTATCAGCTACCCATTCAACCCTTTCATGTTTAAATGATTTCATTATATTTTATAACACACTCATCTAATTAGCTCTTGAAAACATTGAATGAACTACGTGATTTCGAAAACTAATCCGCATTTTAGATGTACACATATACTCCATTATATCTTCTCACAACAATTATTTTCTCAACAATTTCGTTATTTATTTATTAACACCCAGATTTTTCCCTATAATTAAGTGAGACCTGGAGTATACGTCCAATACGACGCTCAAATATCGATTGTTCATAACTCCACCAATCGGTATTTGAGCATCGGCAATGGTTATCCTGGTCAACTACTGTACTGATATTGAAGTCATTGACAACTGTCGCCCATCCAACCCACGACCGTGCCCTGCGTTGCTTGACTCTGTTGATGGTTCACGATGAGCGTAACCACGAGACTATTCGCGTTTCAAGTTCATGATGATTAGTCCAAATGTTGAAGTTTTCTCTTCAATACATCTCTCTATATAAATAGCACATCAACAAGCCCATGTTCTTGAAAGCTCTTGAAACTTTCTTTTGTCTTTGCCTCTTTTCACAGCTTCATAATATTCCGCTTCACTTGTTTTATTCCGCATGCGCAGATATCGTTTCTGTATGAAACTGACTTTTGCTTATTACTTGATTTTTAGGTTTAAGAATCCGTTCGATATTAAATCACCTACAACAGGACTCCCGTTATCATTTTAAATTTTCATTTTTTAATATTTCAAAAGTAGTGAGAGTGCAGGCCACCTAATGTCAAACAGTCGCTGCAGCCCATAGACATTCATATACAACTTCAAATAGTACTGTAGCCTTTTCTAGGTCGTATGTAGATATGTTCTACGCCTGAGAATTAAGGTTCGTGTAAGACAGTACCATAATTGCAATCATTTCTAGCGTGAAGCACATCATAAGTTTCGGTGGACTGTTGTGATTGGTGGCTCCCATATATTCGATATTTATTTAATTACTCATGCTAATCTCATTTACGTTGCATTTACTATATGACATCCATTTTTTTTCAAATGTTTAAATTAGCAATAAATATAACAATGACTAAAGATACAAGTAAAATATTTCAATTTACAACAAAATTTTAATCAATTCAAACTAAGTTTGAACACATCGAACTAAATTATCGTTTAATATTATGAAATTTACTATAATATATGTACGTTTCATAAAATATGTTGATTCAATTTAAATTTGTCAATCCAAAGTCCATTGAGTACGTGGACTGATTTGAAATCGACTATTCTGTCTAATTAGTATCGACTGTTGACCAATTTGGCTGTTAAGGGAATCCCCTCGTTCAGCACGCGATAGTCGTACGTAAGCTTTATACAATTAGTACACTAACAAATAGGGAACGTAACGTCACATTACTATAACTTAGGTATCAATAAGGGCATGGTTATGAATGTGTGGAACTAAAGGTTTCAACGTAATTAATCGTTTTCATTTGCTATAATATATTGGCTGCAACGTTCTGAATCTCTTGGCTGCATCCTAGTCCATCTTACAGATGGATATAGTTCTATTAGGAGGAGCCTGAGTGAAGCAGGATTGTCATGGTTAAAAGAAACGTATTTTCCTAAAAATTAAAACCGGAACGTCCAGCGTCCAAGCTCTAGTTTACGGCTTAGCATTTTAGCTATCACCGTCTTAATTATCCTTTACAATGTTCTCTAATTTCATATGGATAAATAAGGTTAGGTCCAAAGGCAAGTCAGAATGGGCTCAGAAATTGTCAATAGATGATTGCCTATTCAAATCTAATTATCCGACTGTCTGAATTGAATGGCTTTGCTTATCTTTTAGTCTAATTGTAACAAACATGTCACGATCCATGTTTATTAAAACATCAGCATCAATTTTTATTCAAACCAGTTTCCTATTTGTTTCAAGATCTTAAATGTGTTTATAATTATTTATACTTTAAATATACTTCATATACCTTTACTTCCCTGTCTATTTTACATTTAAACATTCAATTCATTTCAATTTCATTAAAAATTCAATTTTGATTAATTGGACCTGAGAAAAAAGAAGTATAAATTTACATCGTCTCGTTGCACACATTTACTCACTTATACTCGTATAAATCAGTTACACGCTTTATCTGCCATGTGTAATTACAATAAAATATAAGAACTACTGCACTCGACTGTCTTTACTTTTTGAGTCAACTTAGTGCCCAGGGGAACCACGTCTTACTTTTATAGTCTAAGACACTCAAGACTTTGTAACAAATCCAACGATAAGTTATTTATTGAAATTGGATCAGAAGCTTGGTCATAGAACCATATAATATTTATACCTACATACAGAATTTTATAATCTCTTCCTTTTCTAAATGGCGTGGATCGATAACAAGCGTCAAAGTTTAGAACTACTTTACTACGACTAACTTCTATTATCATTCGTTCCCAATATTCATTAGAAATAATCGGCCAAAATTACTGTAATAAACATTCAAATAACTTTCTTTATAGATGCTAGATACCTATTCAATATTACTAATAAGCATACCATCATTACAATACAATACTGTTTATTTGTACGTCATTTTAAAAGATGATTTTAATTAAGTATGCAAAGTTTACTGGCATAACGAATAATTTTATGATGATATCAAGGTATTTGCAACTATCAGCGATATAGTATTTGCTTAGCTTAAGGCCCAAGTTATTAAAGTATAAGCGAACTTGAATTCCATTCAATATTAAGTAGCTAGTCAAGTGATCGACATCAACAAATTATTATCTCACGGTTAAATATGGTCCTACTCTCAGTACAAGAGGAGTTCAAGCCATAGTTTATCAAACCGGCCAGTTGCAAATGGTTAGATTTAGACATGTCACTTATATAACCTTCCTGACAAGTTTTAGACGTACTTACTGCGTATAAAAAGCAATTGTGGTTGGAGTCGCCTTTAAGTATGTCATGTTTTTCATTTGGGGTCGTAGGTTATATCCGCATTGCCTTCCCTTGAGACTGAATCGTAAATTTGACAGTTCGGTTTTGGCGCAAACTCCTTTCTTCGTGCCCGATTTACATTTTCATTTGGGTTGCGTCTCTTAATAGTATACTGCATGTGGGAGAAATGTTGCCAAAAACTATCGCAGATCTACTTTTTAGTTTCCAAAATGGGTACAGTTGAAACATTTGAAGAGATTTATATCAGCTGTGATATATTTTATTGAACTTTATCAAGGTATCTCTGCAGTTGTGACAACAGAACCGCATTTCCTGTTGTGAGCACAAAAATGGCATCGCCCTTGATATTATCAGTATATATAAGCGCTGTTTCTTTTATAGTGTTTAATTAATATTCGCCCTAATTATATGTTGCAACATAAAAATATTCGTTACAGAATTTTATTTCTTTTGAAAGAAGTCGTCAAAACCCATGTTATAATTTACTGTCTGTTATAAAGTGGATCTGAAATTGTACCTATGTTTACGATGTTTCATAGAGCTCAAACTAACTCCATCTCCAACTTCCACCTGTAAGCCCGCGCTCGTTAAGCCCGGCCACGTGTGTTCGGCTCATAAACAATCGTTCGCATCCGCAAACTTTGACTTCGTCGCATTTTCCTTTAAGCCACCGGAACATTAAGTTATGATTTACTCTGTTCCCGATTTCCTGTTTAGTTTGGAACTGAGCGGGAGTTCCACTTTACCGACCAAATTTAAGCTTCGTATAATAAATGACTTCAATTAAATCCAATTTTAATTGAAGCTCTCGGGCCGAAAGTTACTTTTATAACAAGTTAAATCAGGATATAAGAGTTTGATGTGCGTGGAGGCATTTGTGAAAGTATGGAAAAGTTTATGTATCGTACGTCGACGACGTCCGCGACGGCAGCAACATGTGGCGTGCGATAGCGGCCGGAGAGGCGTAAGCTCTTTGTGCGGATTGTCTCCGCGCCGAGGGCGGGTGGAACGCAAGAATGCGGCGTGCGTGCGGGCGATGGTGCGGTAGGGTGCGCGGGGTGCGGGGCGGTGGGGGATGCGTCGTGGTGCGGGGCAGGCGCGGGTTGGCGCGTGCCGCAGTAGCGTGGAGGCGCCGCCGCGGCCGCTCGCCGACCACGCTCGTCATACCAGCAGCCGGCAGCCGCGCCCGATGTAGCGCGTCTCGCCGCGCCGACCGGCTCCGACGCGCCACTCGCTCCGCGCGGTAGTCACTGGTGGTTCCCGCTCGACCCCACGGCATCGCGAGTGCCCTCTCTCTCCGCTCCACAAGTTCAGTGCAACTTTTCGAGTTTCGCGGACAAAGCGCGGGCAAGAGCTGCCGGTACTTATTGTTGCGTCTCCCGCCTCACGCTTATTGTTACAAAACTCTCATTCACTTCTCATCGCTCACTTGCGTATGAAAGATTGTTTCTGCATTGCGAATTATTTAAACAACATCCTGGAGTTAACTGATCCCAATTGTTTCAAAGTTACACGCTATTCACTCAAACCGCGAAGTTAAGGCGCTTACAGAGTTACGGTTAAATTTTGACTGAAACAATGTGCCCGCAAAGTTCTCAAATTAAGTTCGGCAGCTCTACATCACGAGAGAGATTTTCTTATTACGAAACACTTGTCACACCTTTAATAAAAATATTACGACCAATTTGTTACATTAAATATAGTTTGCGGTAGTATTTGAAATGCCGCCAAGACAACACCAGAAAGCACCATCTACACACTGATTAATGTCACCAAATGCGCCATTAAAGTAAAGATAGTCCCTACGTCATATTTAACCTAAATTTTAAATCCGTTGTCCTTTTTATTAAAAATAAACGTGCGATATTCCACATCAAACAATTTAATGTAATAGTTGTAATAGTTGGCTTCACATTCTTTCACACTTCCTGAGAATCCATAAAGTTTACGAAATTAAATTATCAACATTCCCATGACGGGACCTTTCTAATCATTGGAGTTACAACCTTAAGAAACTTCAAAAAACATGAATTATTTGAAATTTATACCTGAATATATTTTTCTTTACGTAATATATTTATCTATTTATTAAATTTAGTCTAAATAGAAAGGAAAATTTTTCATATGAAAAGAGTAAAAGGCCACTTTAAGTAATCGCAGAACACAAGCGAAATGTCAAAAACGTAAGCTGTTAAATATGTTACGCATTATTGTCTCATTTCCTACAGGGAGATTTATATAAGTCATATGCGTAGCCTATTTCGCCCGTTCCCTTGTACCTTCATCTACTTTGTAGGTATAAAGATAGCAAAGCTTCCCTTCATTACTATTGCCTTCGACCTTGCCTCAATATTCTTAAGAGATGTCCTTAATACTTGCCGATTTCTACACTGATACGAAAACAAGGCAGTTGAATAACTGATTTCCTCGAGCTCATTCCTTCATTGAATATCCAGGCGTAAGTCAGGTTACCCTCATCGACTTAATAATTATGTTGGCTCGTGAGAAACGATTTGCACCCCTTTGGCAAGGCCAAGGAGAGAATTCCTTACCGTCGCCTATGTTTCAGACAACGTGACTAGAAACTATTAAACTTTTCTTTATGCTGGCAAAGTTGGTAGAACTATACATAATTCGACCGGGGAAGTACCACCAGCGCCTCATAATTCACTATCTCATTCCTTAGTAGTAACAACGCTTCCATGTACGACGTCAAGCAGGACTTTGCTTTACTCGTTACGTCTGAGGCTTAAGGTAATGTCGATGGACTGCAGAAAGACTGCATCAGGTGGCTTGCAGGCGCGTTTGCTTCTTTCCTATCGTAGATAAAAATGTTAGGTCACATGGTCGCAGCTAAACATTTTAATAAGCTAATGTCTTACTATATAAAATAAGCAATTTTTACATCACATAACTGTTTTTTTTAAGATACCATGTATGTCGTATTGCCTTCCTAAGATCGCTTGGTTTATACTGATTAAATCAAATTAACATGGAATAACTGAAGTAGACTAATAATCATGAAACCCGTGTATCAAACTTCGTAGGTGAACGCTAAAAACAGTTTAACTTATCTGTAATTATTCATTATCAAGCTATATAATAATTTTTAATGCGCTCGTAACAAAACTAATTTGCAAATAGGGCTACTTATCGTCCATCACTTTAAGATATAAAAAACTTCCATTTCAATTATATTCACACCATCCATTTCAATACAATGAAAATATGTATATCGAAATAAATAAAGACGGCGTTTGAACGCAGCGGTTTTCCTTCCGAAATATTTTCTTATTTCTATTGAAAAAATCGTCACCGACCGCATCCGTTACAAGACGACAGTCAATGCCGCTCCTAATTGATACTTCCCTTTTATTGTTTCTTTCATTTTCAAACCTTCATTTTGCGCATTTCTCAACACTTTTATTCTCTTTTTCTTTGATTGATTTTACATCATCTGTAAGGCAATCGTATTAATAAACTTTATAATAGGAGTCCATGCGGTCGGGCTGACTGAGTTATTTTAAAAAATATTATTATAGTGCTTTATAACTTTTTACGATGCCAAAACTATTTTAAATAATAGCTCCGGAAAATTACATATCGTTCAGATTTTTCGTTCGTCTGTACCTTTAGATACTAATTTTATAAATAATACTTTAATACTCAGTAAGTTTTGAATATTAAATATAAACGATTAATAAAGTAAGTAGTGAAATTAAGAAATATTACATAATTCAAAATCTATATTATGTATATATCGAAATCAAACGATATTACGGATATTGTTAAGTCGGTATTTGAATGTTTAATTTACTCAATGGTATTGTTCTATCTGGGAACAATAACAACTGAGAGTACACAGTTTGAGTTCAGACATTTAACCAATTTTATTTAGATGTTCTTATCTCCTTTAGAGGAGCAGCCCTCGGGCTACATCTTAACTAACGGAGCGGCTACTAAAAATAAATTCCTTCGTAAACCCTGTACAAATTGATAGCAAAACGATGTGGCAAAGGGATTTAACTTTGTACACAGACCTAAGATATCCGATTAAATCAATCACACAGAAATCGACTAATCTTATCCTCATTAATCTACGTAACGGGATCCAAAGGATTTTGTATTTTATAAATAAAATTGCTTCAATTAATATAAATTCTTCTACGCGCATTTCTTCCTATTTTTGATATTAGATCATCAGCGTGCAAACCCACTAACTCCGTACCCTCGTTTACTTATTTTATGATTGATGTGTTTGCTGATGGCAAGTGATCACTGTGCCCTGTGGACATCCACATCTAACCTTCATCAAGAGCTGCTATGTGATGTTATACGTAGATGCGTTGCTATTCCTCAGATTGTCGCTACGCGTATAAGTCCATCCAACAATCCCACTCCGTCAATAGAGACACAAAAGTGACGTCACAGCAAATGTCTCTCTTCAGTGGAACTACTAATGATCCAATTCTGTTAGAACATATTTCAAAAAGTAACAACTGTCAGTATTTTCACCTGTCGTGTTTTGAATAAACAATGTTTTAATAAAATATTGATGCCACTTAGTTGAAATTTAGGTCACTCCAAATGTATTATTTTATTCCCATTGTTATCTTTTTATCCATTAACGCAAATATTTTATATAGTGATTTCATGGTAATCATTACCTTAGCGTATAAAATACGTAATATCATTTTTCAAATTATATTTTACAACTGAACTATAACTATAACTGAAGTATGTTGATAAAACGTGGAAAGTATTTATTATTACAGATTAGAAAAGTTTTTAAATATAACGTACGGTTTTCCCTGATGTTGAGCGGAACTTTTTTGATTAGCAAAGTGTATAGTGTCTATCAAAAAATATAAAGATGTGTTTAATAAGTGCCGGTTGAAAACATGCAAGTAAAATTAGAGAACCATGGTCGCTCAAAAGCGAATTCTAATCTTTATATTAAGAGGTGAGATAATGTTAAAATGTTACAATATATGCGATTATGTTCTCTAAATATTTTTCTGATGATAAATATTTTCTATTCATTTAACAAAATCGTTTTCTTTACTCACTTCAATGCTATGTAGCAATAAAATTTAAATACACAGAAATAGAAATATTTTATTTTTACGCAGAAAAACTTAAAACAATAATAAACTTTAGTTTCGACCATCGGTTTAATGGATACAGTAGATCCTTCGTGTAGTATAAATGGGTAACTTTAAAATTGAAACGGCACCATTTGGATGCATAATTATTTTTAAAATATTTCGATCTAAATCACGAGCATCGTTAATAGATTAAAATCGATACCATCAGCCAGCAGACTGATATTGGCAAATAAATCGAAAACTCGGAAACACTGATTGAATTTCCCATTCATTCGTAACGGACCGTCCTTTTTTCCGCTGAACGATTGCTTTTCCAATGCGCAAAGTGCAATGTGCGAAATCAGTTAAAACCACTCGCACTAGTCACAAAATGTATAAATGTGCCGTTGATACATGCTTTTATATTTCTATTTCTATCGAATAAGAATATTTTTAAAATTAAAAAATCATGAACTTATATAACATAGTGGAAACCTCTTTATAGGCCTGATATGTTAATCTGTACATATCTGAGTATTTCTCCGTATTTCTGAGTATTTCTGTAGTTCGTAAGAAAACATTCATGTCATTCATTAAAGTTACGAGTAACTTGTGAACTATATCAAAATGGTAGAACTTCACCTCGACCGAAATGGTACCATCGTCCGACCGAAATGGTCTCAAGTAAAAACGTAGTTCTTGCGTTTCGGTTGGAAATATGCGGTTGTGCCTCCCCAATTCTCGGGAGCAACGCACGTACACGATAAAGCAATACTTTAGTCCTGTTTGCCATTGGACGTGGATGTTCATGGGTTGCGAAGTCTATTTAATAGAGTTAATGGCCTGCACGTTCCTTTGCTACTTTTTGAACACAGAATAACGTTAATACAAAGACGTAAGCTCGCAATATACTAATCATAATAATAAACAGCCTTTATTTATATTTCCTCTAAGTTTTATCTTTTCTTCAGTCACTACTTGGTTAGCCTCACGTTAGGTGAAACTGATTTAATTTTCCATCCATCCATCCATCCATAACTGGATGTAGAGTGGAGTTAAAAAGGTATTTATCACTCATCAGTAAACACCGATATTTGCTGTGCGTGTGGGTGATCGCAATAGATAAATAACTTTTCAAAAGTCTACTGCTACCAACCTCGTTGGCTGCTTATTCGTCTCCTTTGCCATCCATATGATGAAAAGGATCAGTGGTTAGGATACATGATTAGTCGTTCGTCCAAGAAAGTACCATCGCCGCTTTCATAAACCGTCGTAAAACAATTGTGTTTCGGTTAGAAAAGAATGTTTGCCGATCATACTTACAAGCGAGACGACCGTCTTAGTTATCAAAAGTACCAACACATTAGCTTCACGTCTCCGATAATGAAGTGTTATAATGAATGAAAATAATGAACTGAAGTTCTGTTTGAGGTCGGATGAGTAATTAACGTTAAGATTCCGATAACACTTTGATTCTGTTTGAGGTCGGATTAGCGAGTATATTTAAAACCTCTTAACATCAGCTAATTTGCATGCTCCTTTGCTAATCCTCTAACATCAAAAAATATTTTAACTCATTGCATTGCATGGTGCGCAACGCGAACTGGTCATTTTGCTATTTCATGTATTTTCTTTATATTTCCAAATTCAGATTTTATTTTATTTTGATTTCAGCTAAGTATGTACTGTATATTTTAATGCGCGATTCACGTCATGCGTAATAATGTGTATGCCGATTTATGACAATATGGTAAAGTATCTTTCAATCCATTTCAATATCCAAAATCATCAACTCTAACCAATGCTTGAAAACATTTGCAGAAAACCTTTTGAGTATCACGATTATTTGTGAAAAAACTCCTTCATACAAAGCCATAAGTAATCGTTATATGTTACATATCATGCATTGTCACGCATCTGTTCTTCATCTGTTGTCGCCAACCAAGATAACTGAAGATGTTTGCCTGCTTTAAATATCGCTACTAAGAAACTTAGTAAGTATACGCTTAGTTATATAATACCATACACATTTTTTACATTCCAAAACGTTACTTCGAATTACTATATACTAATAATCCACTATTATACTAATAATACTATATACTAATAAACTTTAATTGAGAACTTTTAATGAATTTGTCGTTTAAATATAAATTTACATGTATAAAATATTGATATTTCATATGAGTCATTGTTATTAATTTTTTTAAGCTTGAAACAAATTCACTTTTCAAAACATCTTAATCTTTAAAAGCAGAAAGCGTCTAACATAGAATTAAGGAGGAATGACTCTTTAACAGCCTTTAGGCTGCATATACGAGTAGGTTTGTACTTCATTACATTGAAAAATCAAAGAACCCCTAAAGTTTATTTAAACTTACCGCCCGACAACCTTTCTGTCCCACGGCAAAAATTAGTATTGGATTTGTAAACTCTAATACTTCCTATTAGTACTACAACTCTAATAAATTTTAATTTCCTTACTAAACTCGGCCAATTTTGCCGAATGTCATCAATACTTCCTTCGTGAAACATTAGTAATTATGAACTATTGTTAACCTCGATTAAGTGCTTCTTATATGTATTTATTTTATCTTTATTAAACTAAAAACGATTTATATTAAACTAGGAAAATGTGGCCAAAAGGCGGATTTGATGATTTCAAATTTTCAAATTAAACCAAAAAATCTATCGACCATCTTACAGGATGTATAATGATAAAAGCAATAAAACGAAATTGATAAAAAGAACTAAAAATGTTGTTCCAAAATGAAAAATAAGGTTATATGAAGTACAAATGATAGAAATAGTACCATGTTTGATCGACTCTGCCGGTGACAAGAGGGCTAGTTTATATCTCACGTAGAGAATTGCGATTGCTATCCAACGCGGGAATGCAGCTAGTATTCTTGGAACCATACCGCATGGGCACTGACTCTCTTTAAATTGTTTAGGTTAGGCTTTTATTGTAATTAGTTTTAAGATTTTAATCAGTGTAAATATGAAAATAAATAAATATTAGAACACAATGAAATATATATCGATATAAATAATAAAAATGGCTAATAAACGAATACAGTTGTTTGATATTAGTGAAAATATCTTCTTGAAAACAGTGTTAAGATAATGATTTCTCAAATTCTCTAACTTACATTTAACATTGGTATACCAAGGAGTCACATGTTACAAAATTATGGCATATTACACTGTATAATCTATTTGCAAAATTTCAGCATACCTTGCTCATTTGTTTATTTCATATATCGGTATTGACAATAAAACAAATATATTTTTTATTAAATAATGTTAAAAGAGTTTATAAAACAGCAACTCCATATCAAAGCAAAGGCTATGCAATTCGATTAAAAAATGTATAAATTGTATAGCTTTTAAAGTTGTAGTTAACATTAGTTATCGAACACTTTGTAATTCTCGGAACCAACCTCGTTCAGACTGAATTCAGCGAAAGCATTTCATTGACCGACATATTTGCATCGAATACTTAGGAAAACACGTTTACGTATAAGCCTTAACCAATTGTAAAACACAGATATATCGGAACACGGTCACTTCGCCCGAATACTGCTGTTTGGGATAACAAATGGCTGCCACCATTTTATATCCCACTATTGGGCATAGATTTCGGCACACAAGTGATCGAGCGCCAAAGGTAACTCCAATAGTTTTGTCAACGGATGAAGGTTCATATCATATATATGGTATTAAAGGTGGTAGACCCGTTAGAGCTCACCGTAAAGCAAAATGTTCTTAATGTTTTGTGTTTCGGTTGGGGAGGTGTGGTTGACGGATACACATTATTGGAGGCGACCATCTTAGTCCACAAGAGTAAGAACGCATCTGCATTCATTCGTAAATAGAACTTATGTTCTATTTGAGATTGGAGGTGGCTGTCCATGGGCTGCAGTGACCACTTAACATCAGGTGGCCTGCATGCCCGTTTCTTAGTCTCTCATAATAAAAAAAAATGTTTCGGGACTCACAGGATTGAACGACTGTCCATCGACGACAATTAATCGCCTGTTTTACGTGCCCGAACTTCACGCCACGCGAAGCCTAACGTTGAACGTTTACTTTCGTACCTCGCGACAATGCAAGATGCAAATAAATATACTTGTTCCTGAGTGCAACATTCGGGCATTATAATATTAACACTTTCTCTGCAGCTACAACACTGCTGTGTAACTCTAGGCGTGACGCGCTTGCGGCTCCTAGACACGTGTGTTGTAGCGACAAATTTGTATGGATTACGGGCGAACAAAACTGCCATGTTTACGTCGGAGCTAAAAGACTGCAAGAGGAAACAACGTCTTTGTATTTGTAAATGTTTTACAGATGCTAAAAAATATAATACTTGTGTTGTGTGAATTGTCGGTATATATTCAGTCTAGAGAAAAGAGCTCCAGTTAGGGCTGCCTGCCGCAATCCTGACTCGGTCTAATATATGCGCGCCTCAGTCAATGTGATAAATCATCATTCTTATTATATATGTAGTTATATTATTTCCTAGTGTTTGCGTTGACGCAGTAATAATGTTATCGAATATCCTTGGATAAAGCTTACTCGTACTTTCCGTAAAAGTTTTTACTTTGTTATAATCTTCAAAAGGAATTCACATTTTTTAAGCACTTCGAAACAAAACGCTTTAAAGACGACACAATAACTCGATAACCTTGAAAGAGTCCCGGATTAGACGTGTCGGCGTAACATCGTTAGCCCTTCCGCGATATAATGACCGTGATAAATCATTCCCATTCTGAAGGGAGCTTTCGCAACTTGTGCCCGCTTCCGAAGTTTGGTGTAAAACGACCCTATCACTTCGTTACAGATTTCACATTTTCTTGACAACATTACAAAAGAAATCCACTTTCAAATACTATAAAATTTGTAAACATCGGAGATACAACGACATGGCCATTTCTAGCATAAATCAATACTTTCGTTTCGGTTAAAAGTTATGGTTGCTAACTCACATACTAAGCAAAAATCTCAGAAATAGCAATGCATTTATTTCAGGAATAGCAACGATCGACTTCGTCAAACTCCTATTCTATATCATATGGTATCTATATGGTTACAGGTCTTTGGCTCCGGTGAACTGTATGCACATTGGTTGTTTATGTTTTACAGTTGGTTCATAAGTACTAAATAGGAAAATCTTCCGCGCAATTTATTGTTTTATTTATATGGTTGTCATACGCGATAAGTAAATATAATATTTATCTTAGAAATAAGATGCAATGCGGATGTTTGGAATGAAATGGTTATATTTTAAGTGATAAAGATAAATGTGTTTCACATACATTGTCGTTTGAAATAAAAGTATGCTCTCAATCTATTCAATCATATTTGGATTTCTTACGAGCATTTTGTAAGATTCTGCTTTTAATAACTTTAAATACTTTATTTAGATTTTTGTACTTGAAGCAACTCACTCGTATTTATTACGTCTATTTAGAAATTTAATGTTATTTCGTTTTGCAACGGTAAATTCTCTACATTTATAAAATGTTATCGTAAATTGTTATAATAAAGGTTACTATATAAAGAACATGGTATTTTGTAACTTCCATTATTTACATGTTCTCCTTGTTTTATAGTCTCTATTCAATTTTATATTTGTTGTAGGAGAACTGTTATGTAATTTTAGCCTTACATTCGGCATACAATCCATAACTGGCAATATTCCGGCGAGTCACGTGACAGTACTGATATATTCCCGAAAAGAATATATGAAATCAGCTTCCCTATTTTCATTATTTTTCTCCCGATTCCGCTCTCAATATAAAGAACTACGTGGAATGTTTCCTAAACTTTTTAAACAAGACTATATATGAACGGCTAAGAGAGACCTAATCCCACTCATACAGAATTAATGGCAATATTGTGTAAATTAGTTAAAGCCTGATATAATTATAAGATTTGAGCTCAGCCTACAATATTCAAATACGAATTTTAGGTAATCCTAAACCTTATCCTCTGATCTCATGTCATGTAATAAAATGATATGATAATATAGTGGTCTATTACGTTTAATTCAACAGTTTCCTTTTTTATACAGATAGAAATAATACCTAAAAAATTGTATCTACGTTTAATGGAAACGATTTTTATCTTTACGTTGAAATTATTATTTTCCAATGCTTCTGATTTTTTGAAACTTACTCTACCTCCTTGTTCTACTTTCAACTATTTAAAAAGTACTTCACAATTTGGAAAAAACAGTTTATCTTTACACAATTTTATCGCTTATTAAAAGTATGATTATGAACTTTCAGAGTGTATTAACATTGGGAGAAAAGCGGGAATGTAATCACGCTTAAACTGGCGCAAACTCTCGCATACTTGACAGTAGTACAGAGGGAGTAATAGGGATTAAGTTGCTTACAGGAAGTTCTTTGATCCCCAAAGGCACGAAAAACCCATTGAAAGTGCATATAAATTGCAATTACAGCGTACTGGTTGCTCAGCGTTTGCAAAAATAGACCCAAATACGATGCAGAATCCTCGCAAAAAATCCATTCATTCTACAAAACTGCTTTTAGAGAAGCTGCCACCGACTCGCCTCCATACTTTATTCTTAATGAAAAATTTCCACTGAATCATTCCTCGCAGCAGTTCTTAATTTAGCTTATTAAGTTGCATAAAGTATTGTTAAATTCCACTGCAGAATTGTACAACTTTCCCGCTGAAAAATTCGTTCTTTATGCGTTCCATGTGCCGTCATTTTAATTTTGAACAAAGTAATTACGGCATGGAATTCGAATATTATATTTCCTTGTAAATTGTTTCATACACAGAACTGATTGATTTTCGGGAAGTGTTTCTATTCTGTTTTATCAGTTAGTACTTTTTATACTCATTTCCTTCATTTGGCAGTTGTATTAGTCTGTCCTACTCTTATAAGAGATCGGATTCGATTTCAAAAATATTATCAGTCCATTACAGTCCTACTGGATACGTGTCTTTCCTCAAAATTAAAAGTACTAAGCCATTAGTCCGCCACACTAGCCAAGTTCAATCGATAGAACTCACACACCTGTCATGATCAGCCTTAAAGCAGTACTTGTATTATGATTGGAAAGGTACGGTTGCTGTCTACAGTTACAAATGAGGCGACTATCTCAGTCTTCAGGAGTAGCAACACATCTTTGCGTGCCGTCAGGACTGAAGTTATTTATGATGTTGCAAAGACCATTTGAGACCATTTATACTACATATTTCACCTAAGATAGCCTGAATGCTCGTTTGCTACTTTTGCAATACATATAAAACTATCTTTAAGAAGTTTGTTGAGTACTCCCAGGTATGCAATCTTCTTGGCGATGTGTTTTAAATGCCTTTAAAATATGTAAAAATTTGTTTGCAACACGAATATAACTTAGAAAAACGCGCGCAATAAATGGAAGCGTCAGAAATTATAACTTCAGACATCACAGTACTTATAATTTCAAAATAGTTTTCAACGAATACTATCTGAACAAACATTTTAAAGTTTACTATCTATTTTTCAAACAATGGCAGAACAACCAGCATACTTTTAGCATATTTTTAACATTTGTCGCACAAAAGTTATTCAGGAGGCGAAAGCGGTCGGCGTTTTTAAATTGAAGCGAATAAATTGAGCCTCGTCGACCGTTCGATGGCTTGCATGTTAATGGGAAAACTAGTTTCATACTACCAATTTTAGTTTTAATGCCAAAACTTGTCCAAACATGTTGCAATAGATTCAATAAACTGTTATACCAACTAGAATTTTTTACAAAAGTTTTTTTCGAAACTCATTTGGCTCACAGAACTAATTTAGTGTGGCATGTCTAAAACAAACCAACTCTTGGTTATCGCAATGAGTTGGGCCAACTGTAAAATTATCCCGAAATAACAAAGAGGCAAAAATATTTTGTCCTTTTTTCACGGTAGCAAGAATATTAGGAAGAACGGTGAAGGGTAATATTGTGAAAAAACCTGCATGCATAATTGTTCTTTATAAAGGTCTTAACGATATTTGAAGTTTGTCAGTCCGCATTAGGCCAGCGTGGAGTGCGTCCTTGCCCTTCTTATTCTGAGAAGAGAACTAACAGTGGGAAAATAAAACAATTTTAATCAATAAAAAAGAAAAAATAAAAAATAAAAGATAAATAAGAAAGTTATGGACGTGGCACTGCATATTAGATTTATTAATTCATATACATAATGTTAACGAATATATCTTATAGCGTAAAATACGTAAACTCCCATTATACATACTCGGTGTCCTTTATATGAATTGTAATAATGTCTGTTGATGAGTGTCTGTTGATGTTGATGAGACCCATCTTATACATAAATTATTTATTATATTTCTTTTCGCTTTAGTTTTAATTGACTTTTCTCTGTATTCAATAATAAAACAAAAATACTTACTCGGTGTAATGAACCTCGAGCAATACGTTACCGACAAGTACTTAGCATGCTCAGTTTTTACTCTTAATTACACAAAATGCACAATATGAGGGTAGGTATATATTGTACATTTAATGCAATAATAACATTAGTGTTCAATAGTTTTCAATCAAGCAATTATCTCAAACAAGCAATCACACAGCGAGCGAGCTATTGCTGTGTTGTTCGGTAAAGGGATAAATGAAATACTGCCTTCCTGACTTAAAACATGAGCGTTCAGCAATTGAAACACTTAAAATATTTTTAAAACAATTACTAATTCATATTATGTGTATGTATGTACGAGTATGTTTTTGTATAAATGTATTATATTTCATGTTATGTAGATATTATAAAATATTTTTAGATAGTCCATAGACTTCCACGTACAACCACAAATACGACCGAAATTTTGTCTCAGCTCGAACGTACATACGTCGCTACTCCTGAGGACTAAGATAGTCGGCTCGGTTCATAGTGTAGCCGGCAACCGCACCTCTCCGACCAAAATACAAGTAATGCTTTACGGCGGATTATGAGGGTGGTGGTGGTACCTTCTCGGCCTAACTATATTTCTCCCACCTTTTCGGATTACGAAAACATGCAAATTTCTTGACATTAGTAATAACTCATGAAACTTGCGACTGCTTCTGACATGTGACTTGGTTAAGTTTAGTATCAAAGACAAACAATCGCACAGGGTCACAAACACTAATACGGTAACATCATTTTTCATCTTGCAAAAAATTGAAAACCGTTACACACAACGTTTACGCCAAGCTAGTTTTCTGGCTTTTCTCTAACACTTAAAGAACGCTATAAAACTACATCATAACGATTAATAACATTAACCGGACACGCTTTTAATGCGCCTGTTAATCCTCGGCTTTATACGTCGTAAAGCGGCTGCATTTAGAATTAATGGAGCTTTAAAACCATTAGCTGTGTCTCTTGTATTTAACAGGCGCGCGAACTTATTATATTAAAACGATTCGTGTTGCCCGGATTTCGTACACGAAAAAAATGCATGTTATCATATATTTTAAACGTAAAATAATTCTTATGTTTTAGTTATATCCTACACATACAGGTGAAGCAACCATTCGTCTTCAAGTGCACCGTATCTCCGATCCATTAAGCGGAACCCTTGTTCTACATAAATAAGTTTACAAATGAAGTTCAAAGAAACAAATAAAAAAATCGTTTAAACAATATATCACTTTACTATTTGTTTCATAAAAGTGTCTAGTTTCCCAGTCGCTATGCGCTCTAGAACTACTGAACATGGTGCGAAAAGTCTGCAATGAAAATCCGCTTCTCTGAAAGCTACTGATATAAATCTTCTTCGATCCACGGAAGAGACTGACTGACCACATGTCCTTCAGGCGACGCGTACCTTTTCCGCTTAACGGCGAATCTCATTAAGAGGCCGTAGATCCTTAAGAACCACTCATGTAAAGACATCTCCAGACTCACAGCTACTGGAGCCAACGCTCTCAAACCTCCGATAAAAGTATTATTTTAATTATATGCCGATATTAGCTTGCTCAGGAACCTTCTCGCTACTGCTATAGTATTGATCTATTGTCACCAACCCCTTTTCTATATCTGTTCCCCAACGTTTACCGTTTATCGTTCGAATAAACTGCAGTATCTCAACTTAGAAAGGCTGGGAACTGAACTAGCAATTGTATGAAAAGGCGAAAATAGAACGACGACTTTCATTCATTGTTGTAATATATGAAAATTTCTAAATCCATTAAATTTTGTAAAGCTGAACATATTTTGGTTTCCCGACGCGAAGGTCCTGAATGTGCCGCTAAGCCTGCGCCACTCGGTCATCAAATTAAGTAATTTCATTCGAGAGAGGTGGCTGACATCTGTTAAATTCATTCCCGTTAGTTATTTCATTGTTCTAAAAATCAATTATACTCAAAAGCTCTACAGTTATTTCAAGTACATTTGAAACCCAACTTTATTCTTCCGATTTATTACGTCACTGGATCACGCTATTATCGTTTTGAATAAAAATACAATAATAATGCTTTTATAATTCTGTTAATTTATACAATAATTAAATGACTTTCTTGATCGAATAATGATGAAAATATCGGGTTTCCAATAAAATAAATGTGATTATGATAATATAAATGGTCACCACTATTGTAAGTATTAGATCAACTAGAAAGAGACAGGGTGAAACAAAACTCAACCTTACTAACCTAAGTATTATAAATCATTTAGATAAAATCTTATTCAATAAAACACGACAAACCTTACTTTAAGTACAATAATTTAGTCAAATAAATACGATATAACCTTGTCAATGCCTGCATTGAGTTTGATTTACTTTCAAATAAGATATATTTTTTTAAACTAACGTAAATGATTACTTAAATATTAAAAATGCTTGTTTTAAATTCTAACATTGTGTTCTTGTGTGTATATGTTGTGTTCATTTAAAAAAATGCATAACACACACCTGCATGCACACCTTTGGAGTTTCTTTCACCACTTTTTCTCCATAGTCAGTTATTTTTCAAAACAGCGGTAGATTTTTTTTACCTTCAAAAAGAGTTTGTTGAAATCCACTTTGAATAAATGCCATTTGTCTCTGACTTTAACAGTGCAGCTAATTAAAACCGTCTGAGATCTGGTACAATATAATATAGTCTTCTACAACTACAATTCTTGAATCATTGCTAAGCGTAGTACATTCATTAATTATTCTCAACATATCTCCCCCACGAATGCCAGTGGAATCGACAGCAATTACCGACGAATTTGAACCAACTACTGACAATGCCTCGGTATATCAACGTATCGATTACAACGAATAATTATTCAAAAGGAATGAACAGTAAAACAAACTTTATTTTGTTAAAACATTTTATGACTAGCCTATAAGAAGCAAATTCGCGTGTTCTTATTTTAATATATTATTTTGTAAATTAACTGGAAAAATTATAATAGAAGGAAAACGAAAGTTCTATTAGGTAGGTACATATTAATAAGTATAAAAGCAGGAAAAAATAAGTACCAATTGTATATATTAAATGATCAAGGCAATATACAAATTCTATTCACTTAGAGTTTTACTATATCTATGGTTAAAATAAATTGCGATACAAATGATGAAAAGGTTTAGTTCGCAATTCAGTTGTAAAAATATTTTATACACACCACGCAGTCAACGGAAATACTTCCCCTTGATTCTCTTATCGCAGACCTGACAACAATCAGTATTACTTAAATATTTGTATGAAAGATACCACTACATCATAGCTATGAAAGGTTTATCATATAATTAATATCATCATCATTAAAAACACCAGTACTTGTTATTTAGGCCTTACCATCTTTTTTATGCACACATGTGTTTCATAGTCTGTGTAGTGATTAAAAATAAATAATTAGATACTGCAAGAAGAAACGACAATAATAATTTAATGTCACGAGAATTTCGAACAACGTCGCCCTACTAATAGCACATCGAAATATCAAATTTCGAAGAAAACTTAAAATAAGCCTACTTTACTAGATAATATTAAAGTTATTAGTAGATTAAAATGACGAAGATCTATTTCTTCACACTGAACAAGGGCTCATTGGTAGATTTGATTTCTTTGAAATTATAATAAAGTATTCTCTGACAAATACACGTCATGAATATACTATCATTCTAAGTTAGTACAACTCATAATATATTTTAAATCAAACGTAGCCGTTAACCATGGTAAGTCGAATTTCATACCGCAGGACTGTCACTTGTGTCCACTCATCGCGTCATAATCCCTCCAAATTAAGTCAGATACCAAGCCAACGTCACTACAAAATGTACGAATAATCCCAACTAAATCGCCACTAAGCAGCTTACGTTTTACGACAGCATCGTACCTCTGTGTACAAATCATTTTAATGCCTGGCCGCACTGCAATAGATCCATGCAAATTAAGGATTACTATTCAATTTTGAGCTGAATTTTCTTGCACAAACAGCTGAGGTGTTTATTCCGGGGTACGAACGTAGTAGTGCATTAATGAAGTGAGATGGATAACGGATAGCGAATAGATGGATGGATTATTGTTCAATTTTGCGCTAAAAGCAGATGCTTTCTTGGTACGCTAGAATTCTGTTTTAAGAATAATCACACATTTTCACTTCATTTTCATTCAGTCAGCAATTTCTAACCGACTTTAAAAATCTACTCGATGGAATTGCCAATTCATCGTAGTCTTTTTTTTAATATCATTAATCTTACCGCCTGAATTTTGGCTCTTTTTTAGAATTGGTATTTACTTTTATAGGTATAAAATTAGTTTCATATAACCATAGATTACTTAGAAAATTACATCCAACTCGTACTATTTTATTTTTCATAAAAATAATTATTTTTCACAAATAATGTCGTATTTTCAATGAATATAAACAAAATTGTTCATATTAATTTACAGATATATTGCGAGAAATTGTACAAAGATAAGGTATTAGAAGGTGTTTGCCGGAGACCGTATATTGATTTATCATATAAAAGATGGATTCATTTCGGCGCCTCGACACACATAACGTAACCGAATTACCCGCACCTTGATCTTGTGTCTAACTTTGTCGTTTCGATAATTCGCCCAAGGTTTATGAAACTGACCACGTCCCACGTTGAAATATATATGACGTTATACCTGCCTAATTTATAGCGCCAGAAATCGAGTTTATCCAATGAGACGGAATATAAATAGAAATTGTTATTTCAGATAAACAACACAAAATTATGACATGTTTCTTGAAACATATCTGTCGTAATTATTATGTTTCTTTAATCCGTCAGACTTATGAATGAATTATGAAAGCAAATGGTTTCATTACATTTACGACTTCACTTTTGAAGTTATCAGACGAAACCTATTTATACTATGCTCTGTGCTCTGCAGAGGATTCTAAGTTTGATAGCGTTTAAGTAAATATCTTAATTAGATATTATTTATATATATTTGCTCTGGGTCTGGGTGTTTGTGTGCCTACCAAGAGACCACGGCTTCCAAGTACACAAGATCCTTGGGTGATTATAACTATAAAAAACATGTTCTGTTGTGTTTTTGATCATATGTACTTAAAACTATTTTACAAAATGAAGGGCTATCTATATTAGCATTTAGCCCCGCCAATCTGAACACAAAAAATGATTTAGGCGGATTGTAAGGGTGGCGATGGTACTTGTCCTTATAAACTATAATTCAATCATCACACAGAAGGTATCTATTTTAAAAAGAAATGTACCTATTTCACTATGAATAATTCACTGCCGACCTCTTTAAGTCCACGCGATTGAAGTAGCATCAAAATCTAATACATTAATATACCCTGTGTTTGAGCTCTTAAGTTCATAAATACATAGGTTCCCGCATGAAGATTCTCGAAGAATACCTTAATACTTACGTCACAAAGTTTATACCCCGGTACATAAGGTATATATATGTGACAAGAACACGGTCATGTCTAACAGATTCTCCGACGAATTCCGGCGGGACCGACGAAATTCTTCCGGACTCCGACAATTCCGTCTAAATTCCGTCGTAATGTAAGACGCGCTCGCTGTGCGGTGTGCACACTTGTCGGAGATGTCGCTGGTATAATTGCACACGCCACATGCTGTGTGCTCACAGAGATTAGCTTACATGAACGTGATTATTAATTTAGAAAGTTTATGCGATTGTCAGTTACTTACTTACATTCACTTTGATTTCATATATACCTATTTTTATTATATATAAGTCAACCCCTAAAGTTTCAATGTATTTGTGAGCAAATTCAGTCTTTACAACTATTTCTTAAAGTAGGATTAATTTAACTTTTCTTTAAAATTCGGTATCGTCAATTTCTATTGAAAATGTGACTTCATATGGGCATAAAATTAAAAATATTGTCAGTACCCGTCACATAATAAAATACATTTCTCCTACTATTAAAACATTATTAGTTCTAAATGATAAGTACTAAAATATCCACGATAAGCATTTAAGAAACTGTAATCTTTCTACGTGAATATTTAAACCTGCATTCACTTAGAAGATAAGAAAAATAAATAACCAAAGCGCTTAACAAGTTTGAGCTGCAAAAGAACCTTTTGAGTGAAATGAGTTTTGTGCTGACCGTTATCCGAAGTTCTGAAATGCGCTTTTTAATACCGATAAATGTTCTACCAGTTTCAGTAATATTTGTAACCGAAATACAAAAAGCATTCTCGGGCTCGGAACGGAAATCCGAACTTCTGACGTAAAATCAATAAATCATCTTTTTTGACTTACCAGTCAATTACATTGTAATGAACATTTATTTAATTCTAGCTGTTTGCTGCGGCTTTTCTTACAAAAAACGACACCAAATAAATCATACAATCTATTTTTACACCGTATGAAGATATATTTGTGCAAAATCTATAACATCAATAAAAATCATACACTTTTACGTCCTCTACTTTATCCCCTTAGGGATGGAATTCCCTAACTTCATAGTGCTCACCTGCGCTATAATTATATAGAATCTATATGCAAAATTTCAGGATTCTCGGTTCCGCGGTTTCGGCAGTACTTTGATCTCTGGGTCAGTCGGTCACCTATCTCTCTTATATACAGAGATACCATTTACCAACTACCCATTATCTACTAAGCTACAACCCTTTTTATGTCCGAACAGAAAGCCCGAACCTCTCCACACAATTGGTGGAGGTATGTATATACTAGCAGTCAAACTGTGCATTGCATATTTTTATACCAACCACAAATAAGTTTTATAAATACCATATCGATATAAACTGGGATAGACCTTAACATTGCATCGAAGCGTAAAAGCCTGAAATTGCTACTGGCGGTCACCCATCCAACTTTCGACCATGCTGGCGTTGTCGATAGTGTACGATGTACACGAGGCTTGGGTTGACGTCTACCTGCATTAGACATAAAATCGCGAAATACACTGAAAATTACTCCAAACGGGATATATAAAGTACTGCCAAGTTTCGAGAGACTTTAGGTAAGGTAAGTACCTACTTACCTAAAGCCTAGTTGAGAACCTAACTCAATTGGTTCAGTAAGCTACCGTCGTTCCACACTTAAAGCTATTAACAAAATTGGAACTATTGATAAACTTTTTCAAAATTGCTAGTTGTGAGATTTTTACTTTCAATAAATAAACTTGAAACGTCTTTCTAAATAAATTAAAAGGTAATTTAACTAAACTGATGTATGAACTGGATATTTGATGTTGGCCATGGATTGGCCTTACTATAACAACAAATTTTTGTTTGTCGGTTACTAATTTCCATAGTGCAGCGACCATAAAACGTCAAAATACTTAGTTTGATAGTGAAAAAACACAAAACGAGCGATGTTACCTTTCTATTATTTCTTCATGTTTTAGATAACATTTAATTGAATTTTGATGTAACTATGAATTCGTGCACACTATATTGGCCAGTGCGGTGGCGTATTGGTTTTCGCTGAAAAGACTTAATATTTTTTTTACAAAATTGATACGTATATTAAAATAATCGTAACATCAAACGTCAATTTTTACTACACAAACACTAACAGCTGAAACTATTAAACCGTCATTTTAAAAGCATAAATTTTCTTTTCATTTTATGTAGTAAAAACGTGTCTCGCTTACATAGCTTTCACAAAACCAACAAACGTATTTGACAGAAACATTTTATATACCGCTCGGCACGCGGTGCAGCCGTGGTTTGCCGTTAAAACGCAGGAATTGCCATATTTGTTGATTTCAATCATGCGCCCGGTAGAAACGCGACTGCCGTAATAACAAGTACTAAACTAAAGGGGTTTGACAGATTTCGTACCAATCATACGAAATTAAAACTTGAAATACTTTTTTTGTTTATAACAAATACGCTGCATACTATGTGCCTAATTGTATGTATGCGTCAAGTTACGCTTAATTGTGCTTCGTATTTAAACAATATATTAATAATGCTATTTATAGATACATTACTATCTACAAGAATATAATGACTGACAGTCAAGAATCAACGTAAAATGAAACTGATGAAAATAGAATCCTGAAATGCTGAAAAGGGAAATAATATTGAATAATAGAGATTGTCTTACCTTTGTAGCTAGCTTTAAGGCTTTAATACTATTTGGGGCTGATTATAAACACACAGATGGCAATGAGTATTTGATATCAGATGGACTGGATTCGAACTCGTGAAGAAAATTAACTTCTTTTAAAACGTATAATACACATAAATTTCTTGAAACAATACTTATTTACGTAAACCAAGGAACGCCGTCGCTGAATACGTAATTCAAATAGCGAATATAATTGCCAGATTTCATTACATATATATAAACTTGAATAGGCACAAACGCGGCTAATTAAACATAAGCCTATCCGCTAAATTAATAAACCATATTCACGGAAACTCGTTCTAATAATATTATTATAATATAGAATAGTAAAGCTAATATTTGATCTATAATATTTGAGCTATCTATCATATGTTAAAATATACTTCAGTACCATTACTATACTTAAACAAAAATCAGGTGAATTAAATTGACTAATTATATTTAATTTCCCTCGTCAAATGACCCCAGGGAATTAAGTCTACGACACAATTACAGCGCTGGCTGTGTGATCGTAAATGATCGACGAAGTTAGGCATCGTTCAGCAATCGCAACTCGGGTCGAATATTCCACCTCTTCCTCTCTGGCAGGTGGATCGAGAACAAAAGTTAACTCCATCAACTGTCTTACTACCGAGTACGATTTTGCCCCTAAAATTCCTAAGCGACGCTGGTCAAGTACAGATTGGTAGACTTCACACACCTTTAATAACTTTATGAAATACTCTCAAGGATGCAACTTTTTTACCGATCTTCTCCTTCACCGTTAAAGCAAGTGATATTTAATTCTAATAGGCACTTAAATCCAGAAAACCTCAAAGGCATCCTAGACATCCGAACATTAGATGTCTATGGGAGAGGCTGGTATCTTAATCATTAGGTAGTCACTGCCGTCAGCTTGCCAGAATATACTATAAACTGACTAAGGTAGCGAGAAAGTCGTATGCATTACAAGGAGGAAACTCGTTTACGATGATCCCTATTCAAATCGGGGTATCTGGGAACATTCGGCCGCTCATCCACATGTTACGCCTCCGGCACGACAACTTGACATCCGCCTGTTATTAATATACTACATAAATTCAAGACATTCATGTTCTCCATAGCCCACATATCAGTCTGTCAAAACTTTATACTAAACAAAAGTGGGTCGGTAATTCTCTCCTAATATAAAATTATATTTTATAATGGAAACGACTTTTAAATGTAGCAGTATTTTTAGATTAGTAAATACACATTGTAAACTCATCGCACAATATTACTACTATGCAAAGTAGGCAGTATGCAAAGTATACTAGGCAAATTCTCGATATCGAAGGTACTGTCACTTATAAACATAAATGTCTGTAGAACAGAGTCAGAATATGTAAGTTTTAAATTTGATAATAATTAAAAAGTCAATTATCACACCGCAAGATCAACTGCCAATAAATTGTGTAACAGTTTGGCAGATTTTTAGGGCAATTTGGTCTTCTTTATCCAAAATAAATTAAATCTAGGTATACATTAATGGTCAACAACAGTTCGAACCGGAAACCTCAGCGAATATACCGGCTACAATAAAAAGCGAGGCGACCGTCTCAGTCCTGCTTGAGGTTGTTGTAGATATCCAAGGGTTACAACAACTAGTTAACATCAGATGGCCGGTGTACTTATTTTATACTTTTCTAAAAAAACTCATTTCTATCGAAATAAACAACCACATTACATAAGAGCCACATGCATAATTTACGCAGGCAGCAGAACTCAATCCGGCAATTTAATGTCTCGTAACTCTATACTTAGACGCAGAGCAAACATTCATTTACATTCAAGTATCTAGGGGGAATTGAACTACCGATGAGATCCATGTAGTATGTTTTTAGTAAATTGAGATCAAACTTCTATCGAGATTGCAAAAACCAATCTTGATAATCGAAACAGAAATTTAGCAGTGGGAAAATAATGGACGACGATAATGATTCATTGCATTAAAATCATAATATGCAAAACAAAGATCACAATGGGCCACTGTATTCGATCTCTACAATGCACTACTTCATTAGAAATTGTATTGCGCTGCACTAGGGAATAAACAGCTTAGCTCAGAGCCTGTTTGCTGTATGACGTTCTAGATATCATGTCGAGGTCAGACCACTCAAATTTCCCTTTTATTACGTAATCAGGTGCAACTTCGATTTGAACGACAAAGTACTGAAATAAATTATTATTCTAATTTAACAAAAACATATACAAATTGTTTCAGCTATTAAATCATTCAAAGTAAGGGAATGAAGTGCCATTTTTGTTCATTGCGTCGCTTTTGCCTTTAGCGCATTCTTTACCCTGTAGGACTTTGTTCCAATCGGTTGTCAGCTCTCTGCATGACTACCCACTTTTTGAGAACAATTACGTATACATTTGTACGTGAACGGATTTCAATATTGCGACATTTTTATATCTATAACCCGCCTCCATACATACTATAGCTCATAGTCAATAACATGTCCCAAATAGGTCTTAATCGCACCCAAAAATTTAAACAATTGCCAAACGGCTTTGGATTTGTACTGTAAGGTTTCTCACCTCTAAATAGGTAAGCGAATTATCGAAAACTAAGGCATTAAATTGCTCGACGCTTAAACATAGCAATTACATTTAATAGCTTGCACTTCGTGCCGCAATCAATTCACTATTCACTAAAATGTACCTCGTTTTCTGTTTAAATGCAAGCCTGAAATAAATTTTGCTATTTCTCTTCTAAAGTTTTTCCAATTTCTAGTAACAGCTTTACTGTGTTTGGCTAATGTTGAAACTAATTTTAATAATAGTTATCAGCTAACATTAACCATAATGGACCAATGAATGGCCACATTTGTTTGCAAATACACACATGCGACATGGATCAATATTGTGCAGTATCAAAGTTAGGTAAATACCCATCTGCGTTTACAATCATTATAATCGACATGTAATTCTAACATTACTTTACATTACGCGTCTATCAAATACTCAACTAATCGAAAAGTCCTTAACTTTTCTGAACTAAACTTCTTCATCAATTTTAAATATGTTTTAAATTGATTCAGTTCACGCAACGGTGCAACCAGCCCTTCAACACGTGGCCGGGTTTTTGTTTTAACATTTCAAAGCATATCAAGCAGTCTAACTACTACTAAAAATAATAATTAAACAGTATAAAGATACTACGATTACTTTTAGTTTGAAAAAGTAGCAAACGAGCGTGCAAATTGCAGACAGATGTTAAATGGTCACTGCAGTTGCGTTACTACGAGTACAAACCCGTTAAGTAAGCACGCTGGCCTATTGCTAATATAAAGCAGAAAACCTTATTTCAGTTGGACCGGGGAGGTACCATCTTCACAATCCGCCGTAAAGCCGTTCTTGTGTTTCGGTTGGAGAGGTACAGCTGTCGGTTACACTTACAAGAGAAGCGATTATCTCAAGAGCAGCAAAGCATCTGTAAACAATATCCGGTAACACATTAATCCTATTTGAGATTGAACGTGGATGTGAACGTGAACATCGGGTAACTGTATCGCTACTTCTCCAACGTAAATAAAAAAGTAGCGCAGGTGTCGGCTAAAAGAGAAAAGAATCAACCGTATCCTTATTGTATTAGTTATTTATAACTTTCCACGTGATCGCGTCGAGCATTAGCCGGTCACTAAGCCACCCGTGCCGACAAACTTAAGCCGATTACAATACAACATCGACTATTCAATCAATACAGCCTTCGTGTTTACATTTTTATTGCTCGTACACCTCAGTTGGGTGTACTTATTTTGAAAATATCCCTTATCGCTCCGATAACAAAGTTTAAAGTGGGTTGTACGGCTTTCGATGCTATTTTGTTTTTAAAGCAAACAGTCGTACACGCTAATGTACTGATGTGGAATTTGTTCTATTCGATGTTTGGAATTAAAAAAAACAAAAAAAACAAAAGCTTTCTACTCTTATACCCCACACTTAGATTCCCTATGTCATGGGTGCCATAAACACAAAAACACTAACACCCTGACAGAGAATATAAATCTACATACATATATTCATCAGTCAGATGCCTGTTTGGCCGGGAATCAAAACCGGAACCCTCTACGTGTTGCGCTATGCAATAAATAAATACTTGTCAGAAAATATCATTCTATTACAATTTTGGGTATAAAAGTATTTAAGCGCAATGAAATAAAAGTCTAAACCTAAAAAAATTTTCGCCCTTACAACGTGGCAAACACACATTTATATATTGTCTTGTGTTTCACTAAAAATTATATTTGTCTCCAATTTTAAGCATTATGTTTATCAAGCGCAGTACATATTAAATTTTATTATTATTTACTAATTATTATATTTATTTCTTTATTATTATACACTGTATATTATTCATCACACATTAACAAAAACAAACGGTGGTCTTATCGCTTAAAGCAGTCTTCTAGGCAACCGAGGGTTGAAAGAAATTCAGAATACAAGTAATATACAATAGGATATTTTACTACGTAAGGAGTATCCACAGTTAACGAATTTTGATTGCCGATATTTCGAAGCAGTTGCAACGCTCGTAGTCACTAACTACTACTACTAAACTGCTTCGTAAAGTGTAGAAATTTCTCGAATATATAAGTTTCAAAACAACAGTAGGAAATACAATACACTATTAATAAAACAAAGACAACGACACACATACACGAAATATACAAGAGTGTGATATACATACACATACAAGCCAGATAGCACTAAAATTCGGAGGGAATCAGGATATCACATAATATAATTATAAACAACCATTTCACAGTTTTCTTCGAAGAAATCCACGCGATTTTCACCTTGAGTAAACGCAGCTCTAATCGAATATAATATTGTAATAGGATCGACCCATCTTTCCACCTGTAGTGGTTGTTCGCATAACGTTAACCTAGCATTCTTGTGTGAACGATACACTTATAAATGCTTTAACTTTTTCTTAAAATATCTGTACTATAACATAGCATTTACAATTTATTATAATTATGAAAATCTCAATACTATTTGTAATAAAAACCTATGCTAAACAATCTAAAGGGAGTCCGTGCCCATGCGGCATGGTTCCAAGAACACCAGCTACAATTCCGTGTTGAATAGCGCGAGATATGAACCAGCGCTCTTGTCACCGGCAGCGTCGGATGAACTGTGCACGTTTTATTGCACATTGGTCTACGCGCTCTTAGACCAAATTTGACAAAATCTAAAATGAAGGTTATGTACTTAGAGGATTATACTCGTAAGTCCACCACTATGTTTCCTTAACACTAAACGAATTTAATTTATTCTAAGTTATTTGTGGTTTATATCGCTTTAGCAGCGCGAGTGTTATTGGATGCACTAAAGTTAAGACTTAAAATGACTTGGAGCCTAGATTATGGGATTACAATTATTATTTTATTGCCAACTCATTGAGGAACGTGTCAAAATGATGAGTTTTGAAAAGCGATTATAAAAAATATATGTACAACTTATTTGGTGTTTTTATCGGATTTTTTCTTACACTGTACTTGCTGTAACTTTATTTTCATCAAATTACAGCGTGAATCAGATCGTGATAAAGGTCCTACACCACACAAAGTTTCCTCTGAACAGAGAAAAAATAATGAACACCGCTAACGAGTCAAAGAATCAAGACGAATGTGAAATGTGAACTCGTGAAACACATTTTTCCTCAATTCTAACGGACATTAAGTATCTACGACCAAACGAACTGCTTGCAATTAAAAATATTATTTTCTTCATCCCAAAATATATTTAGTATTTGTTTTTACTATAATTTATATCACAGTTTGATCGTTGTCACAGTCATCTCTATATGTCTGTTGAAACTATAAACAGAAGATTAGGAAAATATGTGTGCTCTATGAACTGCTACTGCTACGAGCGGAATAAGAAATTACAAAGTTAATTATGATTAAGTTTATCGTATTTACGACAATTTAAAAATTAATCCCTTGATTATATATTCTAACACGTTAGCATTACTTCGGTTGTAGTTAAAAATATTATTTAGACTTTATAAATGATATAAATTAAAATAAAATATACAAAATATTTATCTACTCAGAATCGAATCCACTGAGTTACAAATCGATGTAATAAATTCTCCGACAAGCGAGTGAACTAAAAAAATCAAAATTTACTGTAACAACCATTAAAATACTTATGATACGTAATTCAAATAAAAATTACCTCAATGTGAATAACTGTCCATCAATGAAATACCAAACGACAGTTAAATAGAACTGAAGTCGTACCTGAGCTCATACGTAGATACGTTGCTAGTCCTGAGTAGTAGTTTCTTTATAAATGTCAGGTATAGTCGAGTCCGTCTCACCGTATCATTCAATTCGTTTAGCGTAAAACACGGTGGCACATACTGTTTATTACATTGTTGCAAGCTCACTCGACTTTTACTCCGCTCCACGTAAATACTTTTCCGCCAGCTTGTTTCCCTCGGTCAAGTATAACTCGATGAGCCGTTATAGTTTATAAGTTAAACAGTCATTTAGTGCGTGTAAATATATTAAAAAGAATAATAATAATATCAAATAATTTTCTGAATTTTAATATTTTGAATTTAGCTAATGACGGGTTATTATTAGCGACAACTCTGCATCCATTCTGATATTGAAATGGCAAAATAAAAAGATAGATTCTTCTAAAGCGGAATTACTACTTTCGTGCTTATGAAATTTAAGTCCTATATTCCATGTAGTTCATCCTAAATACTTAATATTATAAACGAGCAAGTCTATGAGTATGGATGAATGTCTGTTACTCTTTCAAGTAAAAAGTACTCAACGAATTTTGATAAAATGTTTGCAATAATATATATATACAACTGGTTTGAAATACCAGCATTCAAAAATCGTTAATCATAATAGTAAAATGTGAGAAAAGCAATTAAGCTTAAATAAATAAATATTTTTTTAAGAATAAAAAAATGTTACACTTAAAGAAACAAACATTAGTCAAATAAATTCAAATCTCTATTTTCAATTCGTTATATTTCATAAACATTTATAAAAATGATAAAAGCGTCGTGAAACTAAGCCAATACTAAAATTTGCATGAAGACGTGACAATGAATACATTTGTTCCTAAACTTCTCTTATGTATACAAAACCTTTTAAGTGTTTTCGTTTCTTCGCAGTAAATGTAATCCATTAAGTAGTTTGCTTTACTATTGTGTTGACCAAAGATCCTTCAACGTTTTACAAATATTTGTTCCTGAAAAGTGGAATTTTCGGGTTATTTATGGTAACGGTAACGGCCTTTTAGTGTAAACAAGTAGCAAAACTATTTTATCATATCATTAAATATAAGGCTGCACTATATACTTATTACTTATTTCAGTTTCTGAAAAAACATTTAATTGGTTTTGGTAACAAGTAAAACTTACATTCACATTTATAATATTAGTAGAGATTAACTGCTGACCGCACCTTCGTGGGCTTCTACTTTCGGGTTTTTCCAGATTTCCTAATCGCAACAAGTCCTCGTGTACTCCCATCGGCTACCTTTAAATTAACTTTTATTAACTTTTATTAACTTTTATTAAATTTTATTAACTTTTATTAACTTTTATTAACTTTTATTAACTTTTATTTAGACAGATTGTAATAAAATGAACTAACTGGAACTAAACGTTAAGTAACGCTTACTACAATACAGTAATGAAAATCGCGCTGAAATCGGTTAAGCTACGTATTTTTAAGAGAAAAGTGTACAAACGCATTGATAAAAAACAAAAAGGTCCTAAAATAGTTTTTCTCCCATATCGTCCACATACAGACAGCGATAAATTGTAATTCTTTTATTTGTATAAATAAGCTGAAAGTTGTATGACGTTTAACAATACACCCGAAGATTTTCTCTTTTTATCCTGTGACAAGAATCATGGTCAACGGTAGAAAAGCAACGTGTTGATGAAAATACAAACACAATAATAAGCCAAAGTATCGCCAACAAAAAATAATGAAAATCAATACCAAAAGAAGTTTACCTACATAAACAGCGACTAACAGTGCCATATCCATTACAGAGGGTATATTTGATGCACTTGTTTCCTATGGCGTCGTATTTTTCTCAACGGAACCCTCTGATCTGGAACGCGTCCAAAACGACCTTAGGGCAACCGTCCAGAACCTTAAGATACACCGCTGTGTAAAAGTGAAAATAATTTCGTACCTAATACGACTTAAAAGCTTCCTTGATATCCATTAACTTTGTTTAAGAAATAAATGATTGTAGGATAATATTCTGGATATATTTCTTGTTTAAGAAAGAATCTTCACGACTATGTAAGTATTTAACGATTATCCTCTTTATTTCATTACTTAATGGACCATTATTTCCTAGTAACGTCGTCTTATCGCGTAGAGTTCTATTATCAACCGTTTGATCACTTGAAAACATCCAGGCGATGATCTCCATTCGATCGCTTTTACTAGATACAAGCCTTCTACCATTTGAAACTACACCAGGGCAATATCTTAAGGCCGCCTCGTTTCAAAGTCCGTGTTTCCGCAGCATCTCAGACTTGCTATTTATTAAATACATTCCTCTGCAATGTCATACTTCCACAATGCCCACGCTTTGTGTATCCGATGCATTCAGCTTAAAATGTTCGGAGGTTTTATCCCAGAAATGTTCGGGTGACGTCATCTGCTGCTACAGATGACATAACTCCAATAGGGGTTTTGTATTTCTGTTGTAATTCTTACGATGTTCTACATTGGTAATACTTAAATTGTTATAAATATAATTTTTAATCTTTTCGTTTATCTTGCCGCTCTTGATGATTTTCTTAATTTCTGATTCTTAATTTTATGCAGATGATACACTCATAAACGATGGAAATCCTGTGCTAGATTGATTTCATCATCATAAATAATGATTAATTGTTCTCATCACGATAATCATACAGTTGTTACTGAAGTATTAAACCCCCGTAAGGTATCAAACACGGTAAATTATGATAATGATTTGACTTAGGACCGACCTGGGAGGTCATATATATTTTTATCGAGTGTCATCTATATAAAATTTTATTGTTCTCTACTTTTTATGTACTGATCTTTTAAAAAACTAAAAAGTTTTTCTATAACAATAAACACATAAAAAGGTCAAAATTTTACTAACACTACATTGTGTCGCCTACAGACCCCTCATAAAAATCAGGTGCAATCCAAAATAATCTAATTTATTGCTTAGTAGTAATATTATTCGTATGCCTGTCCGAACTATTAGGCAAGTATTCAAAAGCTAATCAGCACGAACTGTCAAACCCATGCATTAGGTAGCGAATTTACAATGGAATAATTGAGATTCGAATGGATTACCTGGATCATATATTACCATCATCGTTTTTATTACTGACCGAAAGTTAGGAAATACTCAGCATTAAGCCGCTTTTGCACTTTTGTTAAGGTACAAAGAGATTAAATAAATAAAATATGGTTTCATCAGTGTACGTAGGGCTCACGCTAAAGATCCCAAACCGAATGAAAGAAAGCAGGTGGTTTTTAGTA
The DNA here is from genome assembly GCA_018251015.1 of Phocides pigmalion okeechobee. Taxonomy (NCBI): domain Eukaryota; kingdom Metazoa; phylum Arthropoda; class Insecta; order Lepidoptera; family Hesperiidae; genus Phocides; species Phocides pigmalion. Next base: position 42,425 of record DWON01000059.1, read on the forward strand.
CAATATAACAAATATACATTATTGTAGTCAATGTAAGTAGCAATCGAACATGCCATCCACCTGACGGTAAGTCACTGTAACCAACTTCATAAAGAACAAGAGTACTACTTGAAGCCGATCATATATGCGTTGCTACTCCTGAGGGGGGTGGCCTCATTTGTAAGTGAGCTGGCAACCACATGTTTCTACAGAAACGTACGGAATGGATGATGGTCGTCCTCAGCAGTCAAGCCATATAGGTTCTACCACCTTGTTTTGTGTGATACAGGTCACGTTGTGTGTGAGTCATCATTTGACCAGTTTTTTATACTTTATCGCGCGTCCATGTTAATTACTTTCGGTATTTAAAAGGCTCGCATATATTGAGAACAAGCAGCAATAAATCTAGCGGCCATGTTTCCAATATTAATTTTCCATTATCGTAGAGACTGGCGGGTAAATCGGTGCCGTCCATCCGCCGCGGATCTGTCGTATATCACGAAATGAATTGTGTTACATGTTGTGTACATGTAGTGGAGTAATATAATGCACTGATGACTGAAGCACATTCATTCCACGAATGGCCTTAATCACTTGATTTAAATTGTTAATTCACCTTTTTATGGAATAACTTACATGAATAATTATCAAAGATAATTAAATGTGAAAAAAATAAGAAATAAAAGATGTAGCACATATTTTTTCTATATGTTACAAAGTCATGTAAGAGTAGCAAACGAGCGTGGACTCCGCCTAATATTAGATGATCGCTGCAACCCATGAACATTTACATACGACCTTAAACAGAACTGTAGTTCTATCGGAGGTCAGACGTAAGTAAATACGTTACTACTCCTAAAGTTTAAAAAGGTTGGCTCGCTTGTGAGTGTACCTGGCAACCTGGTACCCTTTATTTCATTGCAAAGTAGGCTTTACCCAAGACTTTGCTCGCAGATAAATCGATATTACAAGACATTCTAATAAATCGCCCACCCTTATTTACCCCTGTATCTATATAATAATAAGCAAATCTATAAAAATAATCAAATAATCATACAAATCTTGACGTTCTACTTTACCCGCTTTCTTGCAAACTTTCAACCCCAGATTTAAGTATTAGACTTTCAAAAATACCTTTAATAGTGTACACACACGCTATAAAATTAATCTATATCCACAATTTCAGGACGCTAGTTTTAAATTTCGACCATACGTTGATCTCTGTGCCAGTTACCTTCCTCTTTCATAAATTATATAGATTTAATTCAAGTTTATTTCCATGAGGACATAGATAACAAGGACACAAATTAATGTTATTTTTTGTACATTGTACATATGTATAAATAGTGAATTAATAACTCTCCACAGATTCCTTACAATAGTGTGTCACTAGCGCACCTTAAAAGGGTAAAAGCTATATAATTGACAACGTGAGAAGCATTCCATCTAACTCCAGTCGAAATCCACCTGCGACCCTATTCAGTCAGACCGAAGTTTCTTGTACATAGGTACTTAGGTAGATTTATATCTATCGTGTTTGAGTTTGTACTTTCTGTCTGTAGCGAAAAAGTATTAGAACATTTTTTGTAAATGAAAAACGGCTAGGAAGGGAAGAGATAATCTCCGAAACGAGACTTTTTGAAACACCATAATGTGTAACAACATTTTGTTTGTCTAAGAATTCTATGTTTATATTTCATTGTGCACCAAGAACGCGACTAAAACCAAAATTGGCGTCATGTTTATCAAAATCCATAAAAAATACTGATATAACAATATGCTTCTATACATGTACATTAAATAAGGCTCAATTTCCCTTAAACCATTTTTCTGTCCACAATTCCTGGTTTCAATTAAATATGTATTGACCCAAAGTCCTACGATTTTAATTACTGCCGGCTACGTTAACACTGAAACGCTCTATTAGATTTTTTCTTCTTTCACTATTCTCATTTCTGATGAGGAATGACCTAATTACTGAGATATTTCCGAAATGCTATGACACGAGGCTCTTAGACGTCACAAGTTCTATCCGTTACAGCGCATTTTCTACAAATGGAAATATATGACAGTGATCATTACATATACGCACAAAAAATACGAAGTACAAAACGAAAAGTATTTTATATTAAGACTGCTTCCGCTTTATTTGATAAAATACCCATGTAGGAAAAGAAATAGAAAATTTTCAATTCTAGTAACAAAAACTCTATATTAGCTCATTCATATTCATATTCATATATTTGAAGATATACGACTTAAGTTAGTTTTAAAAAACTTTTGACTTTGATTAATTGCAACTGGCGGTCACCCAGCAGTTCCAATTATTGGTCCAATGACGCTAGAAAGTTGAGCCGCTCTGTGGCAAACCACGCGTCTAATGGTAACTGTGATACGAATCGATTTGAAACTGATTTCACACTCAAACTCGTTGCGGTCCGCGGTCAATTTAGCAAAGTATTTGATACATCTCTATATTCTGTACTGAGTTTTAACAATTTGACTTTAACGGTGGTAATTAGTATTCCAATGATGACATGTGATGACTTAAGCCGTTCTGTATATCTACGTTTGATAGTAATGATGAAATAATTTGAAACGGAAAAGTTTTCATGTTTCAATAAATAAGTAACACCTATTTTTTCTCAAATTTCTTACTATAAGGATTAATCGTAAATAAAAAAAGAAAATAAATTTATATTTTTTAAGATATAAATTAATTACCCTTTACAAGTTATAACAAATGCTTGAACTAAACAATGTACAGGTGTCCGGGCGCACGCGGTATGGTTCTAAAAACTCCGACTGCGTTCTGGCATCGAATAGTGATCGCATTTTTTTGGGAGACATGTGCCAGCTCTTTTGTCACCAACAGCTTCAACCTAACGTGTGACTCATGTTTGTAACAATGTTGTTTACACTGCCACGCCAGTTATCGCGCAATTTACATCCACAGTCATCACATTTTACCTTCCGTGCCTTTTATAATCGAAAACATTGTTGCAACAAAGTTCATAGTCAGATAATAATACACTCAACGATAGTGTTTCATATCAACAATTTAGATTGATTCTATGGTGTATTAGCGTTCGGCGTTCATAATAATTATGCAGACACGATGCATTATCGCGTGCAGCCTCGTGACGGTAATATTAATAATGCTAACACTTTTTATACTTATAGCACTGTACTATGATTTCCTGTATCGTGATTATCATATACTCAGATAAGATCGTTACACAAAGGTTGCTTAATAAAACTTCTGAGGACTAAGATAGTCGCCTCGCCTGTAAATTTAGCCGGCGACCACACCTCTCCAACTAGAACAGATAAACTGTTTTACGGCGGATTATGAGGACAGCAGTTATACCTCTTTTTGCATGTCGGTCGAACTGTAGTTCTACGGCCATACAAAAAACATTACCAACAAATTAAAATTTATTTTAGACACACTTGAGTTTAAATCTCGAAACAAAATGGACAAGTGACGTTATCCGCCGTATCTCGCGTCGCTAGAAACTTCGAGATGCAAGACTTAGGTATCACTTCAAGTGGTTTCAGTGCTTTAAAACTTCAACCAACTTTAGTTTTGCATTATACTGGGGAGTTAATGTTCTTAATCACATGGTTTGAACGGATTATTCTCAATTATAATTCCTTTTAATACAAGATGGCTTTTTTAATTTATTTATGAATATCCTGCTGCTTTTTATGAGGTAGCTTTCTTGATTTCCTTCATTTTGATCTATCTCTGTAATCTTTACACAAGTGTTTTCACCACCCCTACACCTATTTCTGGCGGATTTTGTTTTCGCTTTGGTGAAAAGCTGTAGTTACCGGCTAATTTATAAATAACTCAAGCATCTTAATCCTCAGGAATAATAACGTATCTGACAGACTTAGTGTCGTGTGTAAACTGTAAACTGTAAACTGTAAAGAACTCGAGTTCTATATGGACTTGGTTACAGATGACTAACGACGGTAATGGCCACTTACAATCAAGTGTTTTGCTTATTTATTTTATTTCCTGCTCGCGTGCTTCTCACAAACTTAATCATGATCAACAAAAAGTACGGTGTTTCGCTGAGAACGAAAAGGTTTGGGCCACATCCTTCCACGCTAACCAATATCGAACTGGATACTTCACACACCGTTGAAAACTTCATCGAAAAATCTCGGACTCAGGTATTCTCACGATGTTTTCTTCTCACTCAAAATACCTCAAATAAACAACTCAAAATAAGTTTTGATACCCACACTATTACTACAAATCAGTACTTGCTAGGGATGCGATCTCAAGACCCTTCGTTCTAAGCCTAGTCTGCATCTTAACTACTTTTACAGCCTTCGCAAACCTTATACTTTGGAGTTATTTTATTTCCGTTCTTGCAAATAAACAGATTTAGATAAGCCACCGGGCTTCGTAGCTCGTCCGTGCGACCTACGAATAAGCAGACCGTAAGTCAATAAGCCAAGGAAGACCCATTTTTTTAATTACGCGAATATTTCCAAGCATCTTCGAAACTTTGCGGCTTCTTGTAAGCGGATTATTAGACTTTTGTAAAAGCGCCGCGTCGAAATGAAATTCTATTTTTTATAATTCGGGTCTATATTGCATTTACATAACATTGTAAATACATAACATATATATGTATTAACGAAATAAATGGGACTTCAGCTGATAATAAAAGTATGACTTATTTTGGAAAATTATATACAGTTCTGATTTCACTCTTCTGTTTTTTCAAATTAATTTAAATCAGGATTCATTTATCTAGTCTAGATTAATTTCCAATCCACTCTCACACTTATAATATTCACCGCTAAACGTGAAAACTGCTCAAATTCAGAATTCGTTCTATGTCACAGTTAATCGATAATGCAGGTGATGTTACTATAATGTAGTACTGATAGGTGTTAGAACTATAGTTCAACCGGGGAGGTACCACCACCGCCCCCACAATCTGTCGTGAAACAACTCTTGTCTTCCGGTTGAAGATGCGGTCGCTACCCTTATCGATGCGAGCACCTTAGTCCTCAGGAGTAGTAACGCATATACGTCCGAGCTCAGATAGCTTCAGTCCTGTTTGAGGTTGCGTGTGGATGTCCACGGGCTGAATTGTATAAAATACTATTAGTGTACCTGGGTCACATATTTGCTAAATTACATTAGAAAATTGAGATATTATTAATTTGGATTTGTCACTGACTTGAGTCGTAACAAAAATATCGTTGAAGCATTCAATACTGACAAAGGAATTTCACGGCTGACGGCGACACAAAGCTGGACTGAAGCTTCTATTGTGTTGTTGCTTTCGGGAACAAAATAATATTATGACCACTCAGATGCTGTCTGATGATTTATTTTTTATTGTTACGTGATCTAATAGCATGTTTTGCGCAAATCTTTGTACTTTCTTATATAGATCGCTGGTCCCGTTATGTTCCATACACATACACATACTTGCTACATTTATAAAATGTTTTATACAAAAATATTGCATAATTTGCCCTATAAGCCTATATACAATAAGTAACATTATTTACTATTCAATAAAATTACGCTAATTCCAATGTATCTCCGTCCAAACTATGTCCGTACCAGCGTTTGAAATAACAGATGGAAACTAAAAATTCTGTAAAATTCAAAATCGGAACCACATATAGATCCTAATATTCATAACAAATTCTACATTTAATATTTCATTTCCATTCCCACCTTATACCGGATTTTTCATTTCCAATAAGTATAATAGGAATTCAATCTGTCGTAGTTCCCATCGTAGCCAACATTTCCGTCACCGACAATACTATTCCTTGGCAATTTAATTTCCCTGCGGACTTGGGACGCCGCCGATAGCACCTTGTCATACCGGTAGTGATTGCTCGGCGTCGAAGCATTGCAATGCAATAAACTGTTCAATCTTTGATCGGAACCTCGTTGTATGGAAATTCATTTGTTTATTGGATTAATTTAACACGAATATTTCATTGTCTAGTAGCTGCTGCCCGCGATTCCGTTCGCGTGGCCTTCAATTTTCGCATTTTTGCAGATTTTCGGACAGCAAAAGTTCTCATATACTCACACCAGTAACATTAAATTGGCGTAAGTTATATAATTATAAACCAATTAAAATCGGCCTTATACTTCCAGAGATGTCACGACGAGTGAGTTTAAAAACGGGATCTCCTACATTTACACGTATATTTATATAGATTTCTTCTGCAATTTGACCTGCTAAGGTTTCATGGTTGCAGATATGCAAATGTCCTTGTGATTCCAAATTTTTATCTTTACTTTGTCTCTCGTAAAACAAATTTTAAGCTTATTTTTTAGTCAGTTGGTATTTTAGAAAAGTAGAAAAATTACATAATGCAATATAACGGGTACTCACGATTAACGATTTTTGATTTTTAATTGCCGATATTTCGAACCTGTTGCATGGCTCGTGGTCACGGCGAAACTGCGGTGGCGGGGGGTAAACTGTTGACAGCTGCTAGTGATAGATTAATCTATCTACCTTACGTCTAGTTCGTTTTTCCTTTTTGCGTTCCATATCACGACACACAACACTAATTGTATCTTTACGCACTGAACTTTGCACTATTTGTGATTTACATAGAATATCGGCAATTAAAAATAAAAAATCGTTAATCATGAGTACCCGTTATATTGCATTATGTATGGATTCCGCGATAATATCAGTTTAAAATCGTAACGTGTTTATGTAATGTAACTTGTTTCTATCATGTAATTTCGTTATGTAAGGTGACTTGTTTATATGATGTAAGTTGTTTATTTGAGGTGACAAGTTTATATGTGTTAATTTGTGTACTAGAAGTGAATTGTTTTTTAAGGTAATCTGTTCGTATCAGGTAACTTGTGTATATGAGGTAACTGGTTTATTTAAGGTAACCTGTTTATATGAGGTATCTTTTTATTTGCGACTATTTTGCATATGAGGTAACTGGTTTATTTGAGGTAACCTGTTTATATGAGGTATCTTTTTATTTGCGACTATTTTGCATATTAGGTAACTGGTTTATTTGAGGTAACCTGTTTATATGAGGTATCTTTTTATTGCGGTTATTTGTCATATGAGGTAACTGGTTTATTTGAGCCAACCTGTTTATGTGAGGTATCTTTTTATTTGCGGTTATTTTTGAAATGAGGTAACTGGTTTATTTGAGGTAACCTGTTCATATAAGGTAACTTATTTATGTCAAGGTAAGTTGTTCATATAAGCTAACTACTTTGTTTGAAGTAACTTTATGATATCCGATAACGTATTTATATCAGGGGACTCTTTATTACAGGTTACTATTTATACGAGATAATTTACTTACATAAGGTAACCTGTTTACATGAGGTAACTTGTTTATATGGCTTAAAATTGAAATAGAATACCCAATAAAAATTGTGAAACATTAAAGTGCAAAAAAGAAAAGATTTAAAAATTTAAAGCAAATATGAGAAGAGTAAAAAAAAGCTTGGAACGAAAAATAGTAAAATGTAAATGAAAGAAGAACGCCTTTTGTTATTAATAAATATATTGAATCTAACTGTTTTTAAACAGTTAATGATTAAGGTTTTGATCATAATCGGGAAATAATTTTGCAACCAGCAAAATCAGGAAAGTATAATTAAAGCTAAATACATTAATAAGCTAAAGCTAGTTATAAACAGATGATAATTGATAATGACCATAAACTGGATGAAATTTGCAACAGAGAAGATAATCATAATATAATTAATATATTGAAAGTAATGCTGATTTTATAAACAAATAATAATTAATGATATGACTAGAAATAATTCTGCAATAAGCAAGATAAAGAAAATATGTAGCAAGAGATTTATATCACAATTGGAAAAAGGACTAATTAAAACGAAGTAAAGCTACTAAAATCAGTATTAGATAGTACATTAAATTCGGTAAATCTGCTGCACTCTGCTCGAACATTGTACCCTATTGACGATGGAAACATGGGACTAAATGGTAAAATCATTAATCAAGAAGTTTAGCTACTAAAGACAGTATCAAGTAGCACATGAAATCTGGAACAAACTGTTTCACTTCTTCATCAAATATTTTTCCCTAATGACTGTGCAAATAAGGGATTCAATGGTAAAAGCATTAATCAAGAAGTTTAGCTACTGAAGACAGTATCGGGTGGTGCATTAAATACGGAGAAAACTGCTTCACTCCTTGATCAAATATTGTTCCCCAATTACGGTGCAAATAAGGGATTAAGTGGTAAAAGCATTAATCAAGAAGTTTAGCTACTGAAGGCAGAATCGGGTGGTACATTAAATACGGAGAAAACTGCTTCACTCCTTGATCAAATATTGTTCCCCAATTACGGTGCAAATAAGGGATTAAATGATAAAAGCATTAATCAAGAAGATAAGCTACTAACGGCAGTATCAGATAGAACATTAAATATGGAGCAATGTGCTCCACTTGCTCTTCTCTCAAATATTCTTATTTAATGAGGATAAAATTATGAGACTAATTGGAAAAATCATGAATCAAAAAGTCAAGCTAAAGCAAGTATCATGTAGCACATTAACACTTTGCTTGCGGCTTATAAAACTGCTCTTTAATACTGAGTGTAACGCGCTTGCGGTTCGTACACGAATGGTGTGTAGCAAAAAATCCGTACAAGCTTACGGGCGCATACGTCTATGAATTCGTTAACGCTACGTGGTTGCGACGGTACAAGACAGGTGTGTAGATTGTCGGCGCTTTTCCAGTCTGGAGAATATAAAAAATGTGTTGTCCTGGATGTAACACCGATACGGCGATTACACGTAGAGTATTTCAATACATGTTAGAGTATATAGACTCGAAAATATATACACACATCGGCACAATTAGGGGAACACGAAATAAAGATAGATTTTTTCAATGAATTTATTTTCTATATTTTTTTACTGTTACAAAATAATCACATTGCATCAAAATAACTAAAATTAAACTTAAGTAAGCTAT
>DWON01000060.1:0-51109 GCA_018251015.1 Phocides pigmalion okeechobee
CATGCAACTGGTTCGAAATATCGGCAATTAAAAATCAAAAATCGTTAATCGTGAGTACCCGTTATATTGCATTATGTGTCTTTAAATATATTGCTAGAAAAATGTTCATTATTAAAATCTATTGTCAAATAATATCTTAAGTATTCGCATTAAGATGTAAAAAGGCCTTCAATTAATAGTGTTCATTGTAGATCAAAGAAAAAGCGCAACGCGCAAATGTTCATACAGTTTGGCGCGAAGTTGATTTCATACCTGTTGTGCAGCGGCCATTTTGTCGTGCTGGTTGCGAAGCTCTAACTTATACCGATCTTCGAGAGCTTGTGCGGAACGCTTCCAACGTTCTTCCAACGACCGTCGCTCATCTACTAGTTGTTCTATGCGATGGTTGAGGGTTTTCTTGTCGTTAATTAGCTATAAATCATTTATTTTGAGCTTATATAATATTGTCAAATTAATTGTGAGTCGACTGGGGTGTCAACATCATAATATAATTTTGTTGTAATCCTATCAGAGTGTAACGTTAAAGCAATTCTGGTTTAAATGGAAAAACGTATGAAGAGTTCCAATACAGCCCTTGGATATAGCAACGCATTTGTATTCGTTTGGGACTCTCGACTCTTTAATATTTGATTAAGAGCAGCAAACGAGCATACAAGCTGATGTTAAGCAGTCGCAGCCCATAGACATCTACGTACAACCACAAACAGTTCCAAAATCCCATCTGAGCTCGAACGCAGATGCGTTGCTACTCCTGAGAAGTAAGATGGTTGCTTCGCTTCAAAGTGCAGCCGGTTGTAAGCAAAGCGATCATCAATGCATCTACGTGCGACCTCAAAAACTTAAGTCCTGTCTGAAGCTAGGCTGCATTGGACCTAATAATTTCAATTAATATCAAATCACTTGAATGCTCGTTTGTTATTTTTCTAAAATAAAATTAGAAAGCTTACCTGATCAATGAAGTTCTGGTGTCTTTTAATAGTTTCCTCGCATTCTTGCTTCACTTTCGCTATGTTTCGATTCGATTGCTTCTCCAAATTGCTCACTTTGTTTATCATCTGAAAATTGTTTTTTTCATAAGTTACATTTTATCCTGTCAATTATCAAAATACAGAGCTTATAAATGTTCCCATTGTAACAAGAACATTGTCCTTTAGTCAAAATTGACGTGTAACTTTTAAAACTCAACGAGAATTTGAACCAGACTTATTAGAAATTGCAAGTACTTAAAAGATTAACAATAATAATATTTTTATTTTATTATTTTTATTCTTTCCTTTTCTTAACACCTTGACTGCGGCTCATATATTACATCGAGTCAGGATTGCGGGAAGCCGTATTAAACTGCAGCTGTATTCTTTTAACCGGAGGTGCGCCGACAATTCACAGATATTGTATTTTTTATCATTAGAGTAGCATCCACGAATACTCAGAGGAAATGTCCGCTTTCTGTCTTCTATTTACAACACAGGTGTATAGAAGCTGAACGCGCGTTGTGCCAAGTAAAACACAGCACTGTTGTACGTTAAAGGGAAAGGGTTAAATGCTGTGTTATGTGTAGCAAAAAATTATCTATTTATTTCTTTTTAATTAATGTCAAGAGTTGATAATCCAGCGATATAAAACCTTAGGGATCCAGGTTGGAAGTCATCGACACGTTCCTCTAATCTCAAGCATGCTATTTTTCGAAGTTTAAGATACCTGTTCTTTATGATTGGTGAGGCTCTCCTGCAGCAAAGCGATGCAGCAAGACCGCTCTTCCAGCTGCAGGGAAGCGGTGACCAGTCTTTGCGCTAACTCCGTTTGTGGCAGTTTTAACAGCGCTTCGAGTCTGACGAGATTAATTACTACACAATATTAATAGGTTTAGGTTAAATTTTCTCAAACTTGAGGATCCAAATATATTGAGTTAAAATTATGGAAAGGTGCTCGAAGGCTAAAAATTTTAACTGATATATTTTTATATGGGTAATGGAAACAAAATATTTCTAAAAAAAGTATTGTTTGCTATAGTTATGGATTGCCTCTTACTATCTCAGTTAAAAACATCATGTAAGAAACACTAGCTTTTGCATGCGGATTTCCTCGCGTAATTCTTATTGGAAGATTTTATACAATCTTTCTACCTTTATCTTCCCTCCTTAGTACTGTAATTGCCAAAATTCGTTTTTGTTGCTCACTTCCACTATATAAAACACCTATATGCAAAATTTCAGGATTCTAGTTTCAGCTGAGCTTTAATCGCTATGTCTGTTAGTTATATTACTCTTTTATATGTATAGATTAATTATTTCAATTCATTTATATAGTAGGCGTTTTAGTCCTATTTGATGATCTATGTTAATTTGATTTAATGCAAATTCATTTGAAATATATATTATATTGATTAATCAGTAAGTAGTTTATCATAAGTTGTGAAAACTTACTTGGGAATGTTTTGCGGCGTAGTACTTGTAACTACAGACAATGCTTCATTAGCACTTTGCTCCACTTTTTCAAGAAATTCAAATATTTCCCTAGAAATAGTAGTCGAAATTAGTAAGAAATTCACTTAAATTGAACTCCTTCACGTTAATGTTTTTTGACTTACATAAAGTTATCTTTGGGAGACGAATTTCTTTCTTCTTCCTTAATATCGGATGGTACAGTAATCGTATTAGCTACTGTTGTTATCGGTCCATCACCATAACTTTCAATTTCTTTCAACATTGAATATATGTCTAGTACAGTAGATTTTGTACTGAGTTCCGCAGGTTTGGGTGTCGGTTTTACCGGAGACAAAGGCTTTGGTGTGGGATTTCGGTCAATTTCAGAAAATTTTGCATCGCTCATTTCAATACTCCTCTCCAAAGGTTTCGGACTAGGTTCAAGAGATTCTTCAACAAACGATTCGATTTTATCTAACTCAAGCATTCTTGGCGAAGGGGCCGATAAAGACATCCAGGAATCAATGTCTTTGTCATTCTGAACTCTTTCTATTCTAGCGCTAAGAGAAGGTCGCATGCTTAGTGCGTTCTTTTGAGACTGCGTTTCGTTGCGTATATTAACTGGCACGTTATTTTTGCTAATAGTATTCTTATTGGCGCGATTATTCCAATCCTGTTTAAAATTAGTATTCTCTTCTGTCCTCAAAGCGGGCTTGCTAAGTTTTTTTTCATTTCTTCTTAGATTTTTAAATGTATTGTCTTTTGCGTAATCGCTTTTAACTTTTAAATAGTTTTGTATCAACTCCTTTGTTGTCACTTTAGATATGTCTTTTTTAGTGTTCCCCAAAGCATTTTTGTCATTCAACGTAATTTCGTCGCTTGTATTTGTGCTTTCATGAGAATTATCACTTAATTCTTCTTTATGTTCAGAGAATACATTAGAATGCTGTTCGAACATTTTATCAATATTGAGAGGAGTAGGCGAGATAGCATCTGTTTTAATATCCTTGATTGTAAGATCATGTAAGTTATCAATAGCCTGTAATTCTTTTTTATAATCTTCAATCACTTTCGAAGTGTACGCTTTGCTACTGCTATTTACAAGGTAAGAAGGATATTGGAAATTGTCTTCATCAAGCTCGTTTTTAGTAGCATGATCACTTATACCAGGGATCTGAATATCGGTCTTAACTGGAGTATTTTGAGGAGGAACTTGTTTATCTTCTTTTCTTATGAAAAAATCTTTATATAACAAGCGACTGTGGTTCAAAGGTTCGACCCATTTTTTATCGGAATACATGTTATTGTAACTTTTGTCATTGCTATTCGACGAAACGCTGTCTAAACTTTTAGGTTGATCCTGGATTTTCTCTTGCGAATTAGATTTACGTAGAAACGATGTCGATGGAAGAGAGTAGTTCTGTATAAAGGACTTATCTTCTTTCAAGCCATTCTCAGTATAACCGGAGTCTTTAGATGAAGCGTCAGTAAGAATCAGGGTGCTAGACATTTTTGGTTGATAGAGACTAGTATTGGTTTGAAAATCAGAATAAAATTTACTATAGTTTTGAGTTTCTCCAATAAAACTCCCAGATTTTTTGTCAAAGTCATTGGTTTGAATGTTTTCTACATAGGTTTTCAAAGCTTCAATATCTTTATTATTAGTCACATCCTTTATTTTCTGTACATCCACTAAAGAATTCTCAGGAGTCAGGCTAATCATGTTATGAGATGGAATACTTTCTAAATCTTGGGTAGATTCCTCTTCAACTAGGGAGAGCTGTTGTTTAGTCGTCGATAGGCGACGTATGTAAGTATCTGTAACATTTTCAGGTTCTGAATGAACCTTATTAGGCGCAAAAGATACTCGGCCTGTTAAACCATCGCCAGCTTTGTTGGCGTCTTCAAATGGAATGAAGTAAGATTCGTAAGGACGATTCTTGTATGTAGGAGACATACTCCGCTGATCAAACATAACTCTACTTCTAGTAGGAGATGGGGTTCTAGACGGTCTTTCTGTTATAGTAATTTCTAGTCCATAATCTCGATTAGCTTCTTCATTGATTGAATTCTCCATATTTCTTCGACCTTTCTTTGCTATATTTTTGTATTTCAAGAGATTTTTTGGATTCGTATTCCTACCTTTTAAACCTGACTGGGCTTTAGCTTTTATTTTCGTTCCTAAACTGATGAAAGTGTCTTCAGAACCATAATCAGATGCATTACTACATATTTCGTTCCTGTTCTTTGGCAATTGATTAACAGTCAATAGCTTCTCTGTAGGTGGTGAAATCTTAACAGTTGCTGGAGAATCTGGAATGAAAGATTTCAATAAATTAGTAAAATCCACATTTGCTGTCATATAAAAAATAACAAAGGGTTGTAATACCAAGCGAGTGTCAATATGTGTAATAACTATTATTAAATACAATTTGTAAGATAGTACAATAAAATTTGTAAGAAACTGAATGGTTAGACCAGAGATGTAGCAATGTTGCACCCATTTCTAGTATGAAACAATTCTAATGTTTCGGTAGAAGCTATGATAATCGATGAATAAGGCGACTATCTTAGTCCTTAGGAGTAGCAACACGTTTAAGCTTAGAAGCTATGATTTCTAGAGACTACACCAACTATCTTTGTCCTTAGGAGTAGCAACACTTTTAGGATTGACTTTAGTGGCACTAGTTTGATAAAAAATTGATTACAAACAGGCCAAATTATAACACCAAGTGAATTAAAAAATGGTTGGCGGCTACAATATTATAAAAAAATGCTCATTCGCTACTTCCATAATATAAAAATAATCTTACTATTATAAGATTGCAATAAATCAGCACTGAAAGACTTTAAAAAGCTTCTAGTGGATGGAGCTCGATCCTTGGTATCTGCAGAGAATGGCCTTTTGAATCTTTCTTGATTTTCCTGTAACATATCATGTGTAAAAAATGCATTAGTCAATCAATCAATAGTATTGTCAATGATGACAAAACAGACATTTGCAATGACTTAACTCAGCCGCAAACTATTTACTAATTTGAAAAGGTTGTAATGGTATCACATTTTTAGTTAATGATAAAGGTTTAGTTACGGATAATACTGATACGGCAAGAACAGATTTTTTAAAATGAATGAGTAAGAAACTATCATACTCATTAATTTAAAAATGTCATACACAACTCTAAAAAAGAATTTTATGGGAACTTTCTACTCTCCAATCTAATTTCTATTTCTGTACTTCATAAGTCAGACAGGGTCATAATAAGTGATAAAACTATAGTAATGCCTAGATTGTAGCCACAGCTGCCTTCATAATCTGACATAAAACAATTCTTTTTTTTTTAAGAGATATTATTGCTACATTTGAAAGTAAGCTGATCAACTTAGTCTTTGAAGAAGGAACTCTACTATATATAAACTATGTATTATTCAGTTGTACACTGCATGTGTTCACAAAGGCTACTTACAATATTATAAATAGATTTAAGAATATAAATGTAAAATGTAATTCGAGTGATTTACTTATCTAATGCATTAGGGTACCCTGTAATTTTAGATATAAATTTGAATGCAATAAATAAATAAATAAATGTATCTACTATGTACAGACAGAACTTCAGGCCTGTTTGAATTATATTGTGGTCTCCATAAGCTGCCGAGACTATGTACCATTAAATGGCCTACATGCTTAATTGCTACTTTTTTAACATAAAATAAATATATAAGCGGATCTATTCCTACTGTGTACTCGTAAAAAATTACACTAAAATTAAAGTAGTCAATATATTTCAACTATATCACAGTTTCACATTTTCTAATATATTTGATAATCAAGGCTTAAAATTTAAGTTTCCATACAGATATCGGGATTTAATCATTAAATATGGTAAACCTTACTTTTCTGACAGTATCAGACCAATATAAATATTTTGTGCTTACTTTGTTTTGTTTATAGTTACAATATATCCAAAGTGTGATAATTCTTAGCTTACTTAATTAAAATCAAATGTAATTTACCGGCGTAATAGAGTTTTGTAAGGCCGAACGCGGCCGATTTCGATTTCTTCTTTCCTCCTTCCTCTTCCCTCGGTACGAAAGATTAACTGGTGAACCGAGTAGCCGAAAATTGGCGTTATCTTTCGACATTCCTGCATCGACAGCGAAAACTTAAAATAATGAAGTTTATCACTACAAGAAGCAATCAGTTTGATTTTTTTGACATTTTATGAGAACTGAATATTGTTTATTGTGTGCATCACCGTTGCTAGGCAACAGGGATAGATTAAAAACATTTTTGATAGAGAGAATAATACAAATCTATTTAATTGTCTATGACAATAGGGTCTCCTAAGTGTATAATCTGTGATAGGACTCTATTCTCGAACTGAATATTCAACATATAGTGTGAAGCGGCTTTAAAATTTAAAAACCTAAAATTATGTTTTCTATTACAATGCTACTAATATTTAAGATATAAAAATGACATTTCAAAATATGTAAAAATGTACCATAAAAGGTATTTATTACAATTTATTTAAAAAGACTTTGTTTATACTTCTTGTTTATATTGCCATTTACTAAAATAAGTAAATAGTAGCAATAACGAAACGCGACAAGAGCCAATGCGATGACGTCATAGATAAAAATACGTCGATTACATTGGCCAATGAGGCAAGAGTTTATTCATCGAATTGGCTTCAAGAAAAGAAAAACAGTTTTCGCTGGAATTCGGATTCGTTCGGTACTCTTGTGCTTCGCGAAGCGCGATTCTATTTGAATTTGAACTATTTGAAGATTGCAACAAATCGGTGACTCAGTCAACGTAATTCGTAAATTTAGCCTTGCGCAAAATTTACAATCAGTGAATTAAAACTTGTGTTTAAAATTACGTGCTTAAAGTGGTTTTATTTTTAAAACAGTAAAAATGTTCAGCGGAATCGCAGGTGAGATAACTATGATTTTTTTTTAATTAATTATTATTTAAAATAAGTTACATGGTTTTTTAACACTCCTATAGTCCTCAAGTATCTATTTAATGTGTAATAAAGTAAGTAATATGGTAAGTATATTCCCAATTATTTGATTTTATAGTTACTACTTAACGACGTAGTTCCATTACTTATACATAATACAAA
Organism: Phocides pigmalion okeechobee; assembly: GCA_018251015.1. Lineage (NCBI taxonomy): Eukaryota > Metazoa > Arthropoda > Insecta > Lepidoptera > Hesperiidae > Phocides > Phocides pigmalion. The sequence continues at coordinate 7,559 of DWON01000060.1, forward strand.
CATCACTGCTTGAGTTTTTATTACTTATAATCTGAGACAAAAATAGGTACATTTTAGATCATTCATAAATACTCTTTATAATGTAGGTAGCCAGTAGATATGTAGATATTTTTGTAAATACACGCATTTTATTCTAATTAGATAACAAAAGTAGTTAGGACAAGATTACTTATTATTCATCTAGATTTTTTACAAATACGATTAACAATAATTTATAATTCGAAATATTCTACATTGAACCGTTACATTTAAAAACGTTTTAATGTGAATTTATTAATGAATTTTACGTTCAATGTATTACAATTATCGACTTTGAACGTCGGCTTATTAATTTTTGTTATTTAAATACTTGTTTTAAATAAATTATCGTAATATTATACGTATTCATTTTGAACGGAAATTAATATTTACTAATTTATTATTTTATCAATCGCAATAAAACCTACTTCTATTCTCATTGTTGTATAACTACGTGTTACTACAATAATTACATTCGAGAATATTTTAAATTATATTTATTACTGATAATTAAACTATGACTGCATCTACAATAATAGATTAGGGACAATGCAGTCCGGTCATGCGGTATGTCGGAAGCGATGCTGATTGAATGCGGGCGCAGACTTCAATAGGGTACCTACTACGTAACGCAGGAGTTACATAATCTACAACCGCAACCCGCAACCCGCAATCCTGTGGCCGCATCCTAAGTCCGCATTCACAGATGCAAGCCAACTTGCATTTCGCATAAAAATAATTTAATTATCTAAGTATTCGGAATTATATCCACATTTATACTCGTAAACCAGGAAGCATATGACGTTAAAAATCGTTTGTCATATAATTTGTATTAGGACTTAAGTTGGCATTTACGCACGTGAACCAGCTGGCATATTGCGTGAATTAATCGTGTTTAGGCAATAATAAGTCCGCATTCAGCTGTAAATTAGCAAGCATAGCCAAATAAATCTGAGACAGCTCAAACCATTGATTGAAAAAATCTTAGTTAACCGATTTTTATCCGCATTCGGAACGGCATATTATGCATATTGCGTAAAAAATCTTAATTGGATTGATACTAAATCTCCAATAACAACAATAAACTAGAAATTACAACTGTTACAAGAAGCATATGGCGTTAAAAACTTAATTTGGTGAACCCTAAATCCGCATTCACACTAAATCAACAAGTATGCCCTGAAAAAATCTAATTAGCCCAGTCCGAAGACCTCATTTACCACTTTGTGCCAGCGAGCTTTTGGAGTAAAAAATACATTATCATTGTACAACCAGCAGGCCATTGGTGTGCAATAACATAATTACTATTTTAATTATTTCAAGTAGAATTAAATAATAAATGTATGCGGGAGAAGTTAATAATAGACACGCTGGTTTCGTGTTCATGTAAAATTCGCAACTCTTTTTTTATTATTTTTTTAGCATATAAGTTATATTGATATCTGTAATAAGGATGGCGGTTGAAGTTATCCAAATATGAGTTTATAATAAGTATAAGAACTTTCCTGTAGCGACTTGATAGATTAATAATTAGATAAAAAAAATATCAGGCGTATAATGCCAACCTAACAGGTTCGTTTTCGGCAATTAGGAGGTTTTGAGTCCGCAAGACTTGAGGCCCCATTGGAAAGTAAGAATTGAAAAAGACGACTAATGGATTTTATGTTTTTTACTATTATCTCTAGTTATTTATTACGTAACTGTATATTTTGGCCCACAAGAATTTGAGGCCTCATTGGAAAGTAAGAATTAAAAAAAACGACTATAATGGGTTTTATGTTTTATTTATTTGTTATCAAAATGATCACTATTTAGTAAAAGAAGACTCTTTTTATGAACGGTCAACGAATAAATTTTGAAGCATTTTTTAGTAGATACCATACATTGACTTCACAAGGCCCATGCGAGGTCTGAAAGCCTAGGCACGGTTCCTTAATCCTCCGAGGTCTTATGATAAATACGGTACTGGGAATAAATAAACAATGATAATGTAGATATTTTTCGTGTCAGAGAACATTCGTGAGGTTAGAACGCCTAGATACGGTTCCCGTGAGCTCCTATAATAATTACGGTACTGGGGAAAAAATAAGGGTAATGCAGACATTTTGGTGCATTTTTATCCTACGCCAATGCAGTTGTTACGTAATCAGGTCACCAGATGTTGACATACTCCCAAAGTTCATAAAATTTATTATGTAACATCTACTGGTTTTACACCCTCTTAATAACGATTAACTAACAAATACGAATAATAATCATAAAATTCAGTGATTTAATCGAAATAAAATTAACTCGTTTGCTATTGAATATTTTTTTAAATTTCAATTGCGTTACAAATTAATCTGAGGTACTTCGTCATCCACCCATTAACGTTCAAGCTTTTAACGGTGGACCAAACCCTAAATTTCCCCACCCATCTCTAGTTAAGGGCCCAAGGGCACAGTCCACAACTCTGGTTAAGTGAGGTTGAGAAGACTTCAGGCACCTGTGAAAACTTCATGGAGAAACATGGAAGTTACCTTACTGTGTTTTCCTTCACCGCTGAACCAATTGATAATATTTTTAATATGGATTATATTAGCAATCAATTTCCTCCTCCTAAAGTGCAAGTATGCCACATATTATATCTTTTTTATGTATAAATTTTATATGTCAGCTGTAACTATCTCACGAATGTGTCCGTGCTTTTATTAATGTTTATTCTTTCGATGCGATACGTGTTTGACTATAATTCATCAGATTTGAAATAACACTTCTGCCCGAGAAATCGGTACTTTAACCACTAGGCCAACTTTTACACTGATAAAAGTACTAATTAAAAAAAAATATATTCAAAGTAGATGCTTTACAGAAATCTTTTTGAACATCAATAAACTACTACAGACTCGTAAGGCGTTTCGTTTTGGAGAAGCGGCGAAAAAAACTAGTACGAACTTTGATCTTCAAATTGGCATTTGCCAAATACTTCGTTGGTAGGAATCAAACCCACCTTCCACCGGTTCAGCAGCCAGGGCCGCTAACTACGACCAAGATGCCGGCCAACTTGGTTACGTGTAACTTGGTTAATGCGGCTATGACACAACACTTACGCCTGCATCCCGATACGACCGCAAGCACCGCATTTCCTATATACTGAAAAATCAAAATTAATGATCATTAGATGACTCACATATAATTAATTTCTAAGTTACAATTAAATAAATATTTTCTTAATTAGCACTACTACTTACATCAGGCCTTCTGTTGAATAGTTTCTACAATTAATAGACATCTACATCCAACCTCGACTAAAGTCCTGTCTGACGTTCATAAATATTATTCTTGAGGTCTGAAGTCGCCTCGCTCATAAGTGTAGCTTGCATCGCATCTCTCTAACCGAAACTCAAGAACTGCTTTACTATGGTTTATGAGTTCAGTGTAATCTCTCCTGTTGAACTGTCGTTCACCTTACAAAATATTATTTTTAATTGGTCATTTAATAAATTCACATACCATCGCGTATATATTTATATCTCTATTGTATTAAAAATAACAGAAGTTACAAAAGGCGAACTTAAGGCCTAATGGCGGTATATTACTACCTACTTATTATATAAATTCATTTCTAGAACTAGATTATCTAAATACAGACAATATTGATTTTATAAATGTGCCATACCGTATATGCCAGGTGCTCATATACTATCTAAGTATCAATCCAACTCATTTTCTATTTGTAGATTACAATTACACAAACCGTTGAATATATCCTGACCAATCCAAATTATTTCCTATTTCCAGATTAGGTATCAACTAATATAACTAACATTAGTTCACATGCCATCGCGTACATGCCAACCATGTAACTTATTCCGTATTTCCAGATTATGTGACTATTACATACCATCGCGTACGTTCCGAGCTATCTAACATATTTCTTATTTCTCTATGGTAACAAATTATTTTGCGGAAGGGTTAAGGAATCGTAAATAACGGGTTTTATAATAATATTAAATTTATAATAATAAGGGTTAATACTTAAATGTTTTAGATTCATATTTATGCATATATATGTACTAGTAACAATAAACTTTTGTTTAGTACAACTAAGTAGCTGCTGATGTCATAAAAGTTAAAATGACTTAATCTTTATGTTAAAATTACATACCTTCATATAGCCAACAGTTCTTGCGTTTAATTGGAGATGTGTAGTAGCCGGTGACACTTAAAAGCGAGGCGACCATCTTACTCCTTATAAGTAGCAACGCACTTAATCGCATCGACAGACCTTCAGCACTGGATCCAATAGGCTACAACACCCACTTAAGATCAGGCTTCTCATTTGTTACTCTTACTAATATAAAAAACATGACCACGAGCCATGCAACTTTTTTATAATTTACTGTTTTTTTCTCAATCATTGTATTTTATAAATTTATAATCAATTCTAATTTTAACATATATGTAACTCGCCGTAGTTAATTTCTTGCAGTCCTCGTCTGTAATTGTAATGGCACTTACTCTTGATAAACTGTTACTTTATACTTTTTGCTTGTATTGGTGTACATTATGTTGGCGTTCGAATAAATAAATAAATAAAAAATCTTTGGAAATATCGGCATTTAAAAAACGTTTATAATAGAACATGTGGATTCCGCGATGATACTAGTTTAAAATCGTATATAATAAAAAGACAAAATCACGAATACCAACTAATTGTTAAATAATCGCGTATCGGTTAAGTGCATACATTCACGTGAAACAATTCAACTGAAATAGAATAACGAGGTCAAACGAGACGACCGCCTCGACCCTGGACGGTGGACACCGTGATAGCTGGCTGGATAACGAATGTTTTGTTAAATACGCTCAGCTAATGAGCTTGTTATCAACGTAATAACCATTCTAGTTCTGTGACTCATGAGTGACTTCGAGAATGAGCCGTAGTCTTAATTGTAGTTTATTAGGCATGGTATTAATGGGATGGCAGATTGATCTGATAGTTACCTGGAATGCAGTCCGTTTGATCTTCAGTGACCTCTGTGATCCATAGGTTTGTTACCTACTGTGTTAACTGAAATATAACAGAACATATACTGTGTTTCAAAGTTGTTAAAACAATAAATAGGATGAATGGAAGGAATCACCGCCGCTCTAGTGATCTGCAGCAACTTTTTTTGTTTCGGTTGAAGAGATACAGTTATTGGTTACAATTAGAAGTGAGACCATCGCAGTCTTCACGAGTAGCACCAAATGTACGAGATCAAGATAAGATTGCTGACTTTTTTAAGGTTGTAAGTAGATGTCCATGAGCTGCAGCGGCTATTTAAAATCAGGACCACATACTTGGTTTTATCACTTAAAAATCTTCAGCGTTTGAAGAAATATGTGTGAGATTTTACAATCTTCCTATATATCGCGTCATTCCAAACGATCTGCTATTATTGTTTATAAATTCCTACAAATAACTACGATTGTACGACGCAGATGTTAATTTAGGCCCGCGGGTAGTAGGTATGATATGCCGGCAACTGATGATGCCGAAGTGATGACTCAATCTAGCATCTTGTGACGTTTCAATTTTACACCTATGGGCCACACTTTTTTTAATGTGAGAAGAGTAGCAAACGAGCGTGCAAATCACTTGACGTTAAGTCGTCTCAGCCCATAGATATCTATATAAAACCAAAATCACGACTGAAATTCTATCTGAGCTCGAACGTAGATACGTTGTTACTCCTGAGGACTAAGATGGTAGCCTCGATTCAAAATGTAGCCGGCGCTTAATCTAAATGCGTCTTAGACTATGTTATTCGTAGAAATCAATAAACGATAGTCGCTAAACTACGCAGTACGCAATGGATCGCGTTAATTTGACAAAGTTGTATAGCGCTAAACCCACTAAATACCTACCAAGTATCGTCTTAAGTCACGTTCAATTCTCATTTAGCGTTCGAGCTAAAAATAAAGATCGTTAAACTATGGGTTGGACATTGAGAGTGGCGTTTATTACTAGATTTGTACCCGCTATTGAAAACAATGTGACAAACAAAACGTAAATTGATTAATTAAGGATTAAGATTGTCGCTTCGTTTATAAGTATTATCCCGGCAAGACCTTTCATTTAAAGCCGAGGGAATAGTTCGATCGGGGAGGTGCCACCATTGCCCTCGTAATCCGCCGTAAAGCATTACTTGTGTTTCGGTTGGACAGGTGCGGTTGCCGGTTACACTTTGAACTGAAGCGACCATCTTAGTCCTCAAGAGTAGCAATGTATCTACGTTCAAGCCAGATAGGATTTCAGTCGTGTTTATGGTTGCACGTGGATTCTATGGGCTGCGACCATTTAACATCAGGTGGTTTTCATGCTACTGTTCTCACATAAAAAAAAATCTTGCAAGAATTGCTTCACGCCAAATATTGGTATGTTGGTGTTATCTCCCCAGTCGAATTTTATGACCTTGCTTTTACTTTCAAAACGCACTAATAGATGTTGAACATCAAAAATGTTTAGCTGTATGTCTATGCGTAAAAGGTACAAGTTCGTATTAATATTTAAGTGGGATTCAGATTGGGTTCTTCTACGTGCTAACGTTATTTACACGACATTAAAAGATACTTACCATAATATTCTGCTGAACTATTTATGATACATAGAAAATTGGTCTCATCCGCAGTTATTTGCGCATCAGTGTAATTATGGCTTCCTTGTCAATATATTCTGTACATTTCTGCTCATAGACTAAAGATCTCACACCATACCAGTTAAACTACGCAGTCATGTATGCGGAAGGCGATCGATATACTGACGTCATCTTGCAAATAGATACACTTTACATTAAATTTAATTTGGCATTGTTTCGAGTTATAAATATTTTTGTATACGATTTTAAATGAATATTATCGCGTAATTTATACAGTGTATAACCTCTATATAGGGTACTCAGGATTAACGCTTTGTATACGATTTTAAACGAATATTATCGCGAAATTTATACAGTGTATTAGCTATATAAAGGGTACTCAGGATTAATGCTTTTTAATTACCGATATTTCGAACCAGTTGCATAGCTCGTGGTCAGTTTTTCTATGACTATAAATCATTCATCCATCGGGAGTACCCCCGTTATATAATAAAATATTTTTGTGAAATACAATAAGTGTAACTATTAACGTCATTTTAATATTCATTATTTACAACTATTTTTTAAGTCCATTGTCCAAAAAATACTTTTAGGTTAATAATAACCCTTATCCTTACTATTATATAAAAGTGAAACCTTGTCTGTTTTCTTTGTATTTCCTTAACACGAAAGTTGCTGACTTAATTTGACTTCAAATTCGTTCACAGAGAGTCTGAATTTCTGGTCTCGTTATAAGCTTTGTGTTATCACGCTATAGTAAAAGGGATAGTTAAGGTAACTGTCTTTTTATGCAATATTTGTTGTATTGCTGCGCAGTTTGCATCAGGCATCAAAGCTCACATGTCACAAAGAAAACTAAGGTCATGTTTATCTGCAATCCACGAAAATCACTTCAATGTTGACGTTTCGTTAGTATTATTACTACACGGAAATCTACAGGACAATTATTTCTTATGTATCGTCACACTACAATCCAGCCAAGCTGAAAATAGATACTTCGGTGTTCTGCGTAAAATTTTATTAGCGAAAACAGCGAGAGTGTAGGCGTGGAAAGTGTGGAAACACTGAGTGCTCGTGTACTGTGTCTGGACGGAGGTCACGGTTGGACCATTCACCGGCTTGTATTATTCCGTACAAGAGAGAAGCTTCGCGTCCTTACTGTGTACATCTATGGAATTAATTCTGCGTATATTATAAAAGTACATGCGCCTGGCAGTTCCATCCGTTTAGATCCAGGTTACACACACACGCGCGCACACTAACCGACACGCACCTACACACACATACACGAGCGCACACAGACGCATTTTGTATATTTTCGTAAATTTGCATATTAATTGCTTCGTTCCTAAGTATCGAAGCGTGATATTATAGTTTAAGATCAATAAAGGACCTATGAAAATTTTAAAAGTATAAGTATTTAAAAAAATTGGATTCGATTAAGAGATTAGCGCGTTGGATCAAAATGTCTATACTGATTTATAATCTTAGTAAAAATTATAGATAAAACACTGCGTAATCATTATATCTTCTTATAAATAAATAAAACTTGGTCCACTCCATTGCCTTACGTTGTCAAATAGTACGTTACACAATTACTAGATTTTATGGAAGTTTTATGGACATTAAACATTTGACTAGTTAAGTAATAATACAAATATTTTACAATAGTACCTACCTATTTACATAAATAGTTTTTATTGTTTACAAACAATATCACGTATAACACGGTAATATAAAATTAGTTGCCGTCATCTAATTAATGAGTCTCGTGTATCACGAACAATGGCCACTTTATCCAGCCCACTGCGTAATTTCGTTTAGAATGCCCTTGAATGTAAAAAACTTGTCTAAAACTAGGCATGTGGGAATTTTTTTGCAACAAAATATGAATAAATCAACAAACCACTAGTAACATACATCTATCTATATAAATATAGACCTACATGTTAGTCTTTTTTCGTTACTTCTCTTTTGGGGGACGCTAATTCTCGAAAGTTGCAAGTCCATAATTTTGCGTATTTGTATAATTTTACCTATTACTACTAAATTTGATTTTCTTATTTTTTTAAGTAAAATTTTCGATATTGTCGTAATTTCCTTTGGGGACACTACATTCATGCCCCGTCGTGCCTTCGCAAAAAAAAGAAGCCTTGTGTATAGCTGACAGACAGATCCAGAGAAGAAATTCAAATGGTCGCCTTAAGTCAAATGAGCAACCACGCTCTTCCACCGAAATGCAAGAATTAACTTCGCGATTGAAGCGTACTAGTAGTGCAAAAAAAAATTCAAACAAATAGTAGCACGTTTGATTGACGCAGCCGGTGACAAAAGGGCTGGTTAATATCTAGCGCAGAGAATTGCGATTGCTATTCAACGTGGGAATGCAGATAGTGTTCTTGGAACCATGCCGCGTGGGCATGGACTCCTTTTAGATTGTTTAGGCTTTTATTATAATTAGTTTAATTGTTACTTGCAATAAAGATAGACCTACTAGTACTGGATGAACCTAGTAGGTAGATCGAGACGGTATCATCATATTCACATAATAATTCACCGTTATGTTTACAAGTATTTTTGTCGTCATAGTATTATATGCCTTCGTACTATTATTTTGTCGTCGTTAGTATTTTATGCCATCTACATTTAAAATAGAGCAATATACTACGGTTAACATTTTAAGAATCATTTCATCAAGAAAACATCATTTTCCTGAGAAATCACAAAATTCCTCTTCGTTCAAGCCCTACAGATTCTTCCACATTGCAAAATAATTATTAATACTGTATAATTTTAATATAAATGGCTATTAGTCCACCTTAGATCTGTTTTTAGCATGATGTCAAAACGAAATTATTTTCGTAACAATAAATTTATATACAGAAATAGAATTTTATGACGTTTTCACCGTCGTTTAAAAGTTTAAAAGGTGATGTTTGACGCAAAATGATGACGTCAGTGTTTCTAACAAATTCTTAAAACAGGTTTATTTTGAGCTCGCATTGTAATTTTATTTCGGTACATAATTGGAAAAGGGTTACTTGTTTTGGTAAATTTTCCTAAGAATTTTCTTTTAACATTGCCCTCCGTTCTTTTTATAATCTTATAGCAATATACAGACCATCAGTTACCTTTTATATCACTAAGTAGATAAAACAAGACTGTTCAGATACATAATGGTTTAAAAAGATGGTGGTACAACTTAGCAGCGACTTAGGTTTTACATAGTCTGCATGCGAAGAACAAAATACGTAACAGATAATACAACAATATAAAACCATAGACATTAGTACGCAATTATGTATACGATTTCATTTTTTTACCCAATATCCTTACTGTATTTTGATTATAAAGTATGTATCCTATTCCTGTAACATACAATGACGTCAAACTCAGTTTATCCGATTCTAATATTAGCTCATATAAACAGAACAGACAGAGAAATTAATTATTATTATTATCGTGTTTTCATGTTATGTTGTTCTGTACAATTTGGAAATGACAGTTCTTTTGAAATCACTCGTGTATACTTACATCTTTGTATGTCTAAACAAACGGCTGATTCACGTAGTTAATTAAAAAAATGAATGACGCGAGATAAAAAAGTTATAAAAATATATCCACTTGATAACGCCGCAGATTAAATTTTACGAGATAAATCTGTGTTATTGTCTATGGTGGAACATTGCGCTCTATTGTAATTACGCACAATCTTCCAAAGAATTCGAAATTAAAAAAAATAGACTCTCAGCACTGCAGGAATTTGTGAAAGTTTTTTTAAAGCAGTAGACATATTGCGATAGTGATAATCTGTGCTTATCTCTATGGGAGTGAGTGTACTTAACTAAAATTGAGCGAACAAACTGGAATTTTTTCGATCGTAAATATTAATGGTCATAACAAATTGTTATCATCACAGTTTGTTTATAGCAAACAGCGTACTCGTTGGTATTCGAACAATAAATGAAAACAAATCTCGCAAGGCAAGCGGTGACATCATCAAGGTCACCCGGTGTTGGACCCGGCTCCATTTTGTGTGAGTAAGGGCGTACTCTTTCTATCACATCCTATTTCAGTACGAGAGAACGAGACGGGAACAGAGCAACGTTTTCCCGATAATATCAAATTCCTGATGCACATAAAGACTGGCCGTAGATGCTGCACGGCAGTAATATGATTATTTAATGTGGTTTTATTTTTATTTTGGATGAGTAACCAATGAATTTGAAGAGTACCTGACGTTAAGCTATCGCTGCAGTTCATGGTCAGGCCAGATTTGAACAGAATTGAAGATCTACCTAGGGTTCATATATGCATTGCTACTCCTGAGGATAGACGGACTCGCTTATAAATGCATACGGAAACCGCGTCTTTCCAATCGAAACAAGAGTAACGAAAGCGATGGTAGTGACCCCCTGGTTGATCTATCGTTCTTTCACTTGACATTTTTTAATGTTAAAACCATAGACTTAGTTAATGAAATTTTACAATCATACGTTTTATTGGTGTCAATATCAACACCTCATATCGTCACTACCCTCATTTTTGAGCAAGGGTTTCTCAGAATGCGAAAGGTCAGGCCAGGCTACGCTGAAAAAGTGCGCATTGGGGGAATCAAAAGAATTTCAGGAACTTTAATTATTGAGCGTTTTTTTCAAATATTTACATTTCTCAACGATGTTACTTGACCTTTATAGCCGGTGATTTAATATCTAATTACGCAAATGACTTACTAGAGGATTTGCAACCGAACATTTAGTTCTGTGGGAGTGGTTGAAATTAGTCACTGCTGTCGTAGATAATTTTATTCATATAATACAACTACGTCCATTTATAGCGTGAAGTCACTCTTCATTTCGCTAGGAAGGTGAGGTTATCAGCTCATTTATGTGGCGACCATATTTCTCACCAAGAGTAACAAAAATTTACGACCTACTTCAGGTGGGACTCTTGTTCTGTTTAGCATTGTTTACAAATATCACAAGGGGTAGAACAACTGACCATCAAGTGGACTACATGGTTATTTGCTGCTTTAATTTCGGAATAAAAAATTCAAAAACATACTACTGGCTTGTTATATTAAATATATTTTTATATTCTTTTCCATAATTAATACTTCTTTGAGTTATTCACATTAGTGTCTCTGAATACAGAAGTTGTTTTATATTATAGGAGATTATATATATAGGATATAGGATATAGGATAATATCTCTATCTGTAAACACTATAAAACCCCCCGTCGCGTCTGTCTGTATGTTCATGATAAACTCAAAAAGTACTAGATGGGTTTTCTTATAGTTTTCAACAACAGGTCGAGTGATTCCGGAGGAAGGTTTTGGTGCATAATAAGTTAAGTTTTTTGCAAATTGGGCGAAAAATTTAATAGTTTCAATCAATAATAGTAATTCATTCGCCGTACGAAATAGATGTTTCTAATTATTAGTTTTTGCAACTAGGTAATGACTGGATGCATGTATGAAAGAAAAATAATGTAAGTAATTATAAACTCTATTGTCTCTAAGAGCGAAGCTGGGCCCGGTCGCTAGTAAATAATAAAGAAAATGCTTACTGTGTTGATATTTCTGCCTTGAACTTTACATTTTTTTGCATTCTATTTTCTCTGCTCAAGTCCCGTTAAAAGACCTAGTTGAGATTCATTGTTGTCGGCCGCACCTTTAATTAAAGCTCCCCTACAGGCTCCCGGCTTCTCTCACGTAGTTTCGAAATCTCAAAGTGAACTTGAGTCGACTTCATTTACGTCTGAATACGGTATGAGGAGCCCTTGTCTCCTAATATTGAATAACTTTGCATCACTTGTTTTCTATTTTTGCCAAAAATATACTGTTTATAACGAAAAGTAAAAAAGAATGTTTAATAAAGTCTAAAAAGGTTGGTATTGTTAACCTAATATGGCTCTTTTAGTATCCTCTTTTTAAATATAACGAAAAAATTGGAAAAAAACATCTGTATAATTTTATATCTAAAAAGAAAAGGAACCGAGTACGCAGGTCTTCTAATATATTGTACTCAGCTTGTGAATATTCACATATAATCCCAGTACTAAATTCTATCTCCGATCTTACGCATCTAGTTACAGCTCCCGAAAATTAACATAGCTACTTTGTTTGTAAGACGTGACAAATAATACCTCTCGAACCGATATACATGTATATTTGCAGACACGTATACCTTACACATGTTTCTTCTTGGCGGATAATGAGAGCGGCAGTGGTACCTCCCCTATCAAACAATACTTTTACCGACTATCTTAGGGATAGCCTTATTCACTAATAGACCCAAGACAGACGAGCGAGAATTACTCGCAAATACCTAAATGCCCCTTCGGGAGGTCGTCCATTCCGAATTTTGACAATATATCTCCGGGCAACACATTTGGGTGCAAAGTTGTTCTATAACTGTGTTTTGGTTAGCAATAACTTAACCGTAACTTTACATAAACCATAACAATCGGTTTGGTTTTATCTCAGGAAATTTATTATCTTTGAATGTAAATTATTATAATTATTGGAGCGTCGTGAAAACGTGAGAAAATAATATATAAAGGTATCTAATATTAAATGCTATTAAATGTTATTTGTTAGAAGCATATAGTAACTTTTTATTGCAAAAATATTATGAAGGGTTATAATATGGGATGAAATTTACTACGGGGAAATTAATATTTTTAAGTTGGGAATATAAATATGGATTTCCTTTTATATTAGCTTCTTTGATATTGCGTAAATAACCAGTAAGAAAAGATTTTTTGGAAATTGCATCCTGAGGATCTTGAAAGTAGACCTTGAAAGGTAAAATTTCAGTCATTAGCACGGAAAAAATCTAATTTCCAATGTAAGTTCTACAAATCGGGAGTGTATGCTATCGAAGATATACGCTTTTGGGACCCCAGATAAAACATTAATATTTGATACTGCTTGCCAATACATTAGTCTACAAACGTTACTTAATTTATGCCAGCATATTCGTTTGTGCTAAGTATTGTCGGATCAATGGACATTCACATACACCTCTTATTTGTTCAGTACAATTGATGAGTTTTAATTCACCACACTTCACCGCAGTGTTTCCATTCATTTATATTGGCGCTAGAGACATGCGGAATTCAAATGAATGCATAGCGACAGACGCTAATGTTCCATATTCATGCCCCTTCAGTATTCATAATACGCATAAACGATAGGGAAGAAAATGTTAAACGGAATTAATTATAATTTAAATTACTTCTGGTCTATGGCCTATCTGTATACAAATTGATCCTAATCAATAAGGAGTTTGGACGTGTTTAAGTCCAATTTATATGTTTTTACTATTTGCTATGTTTAGTTTTACAGTAGCTATTATTACAATTTATTTAAAAATATATAATTAGGTATATACAACTTCACGTAAAAAAATTTCTCGTTAAGATATTAGTCCATAAATATGCGTTACTAATGATTCTATGATCGACATCAGCTAGGGTTTCCGTTCTACGAAATACAGTTGATTATACAATGTCTATACAATTATTCAATGTCAAGTGGATTGCATGCTCATTTGATACTTAAATTTCATAAAAATTGTCAATACCAATTGAAGAATTGTATTAATTATGAACCTTTGAACTCGGAGCCTTTGACCAATAAAACACCAATTTATTTCTCAATTTGTAACGTGTAACAGAAGTTAGGGATTCACTGATGAGTTTGCAAAAGCTCTTAAATCGGAAATTTCGGGGTCTCGTCGTTACAAATTTGTCGAGCCAAAATCGTTCGATAAAAGGTCCGGTAATCAGAAAGTCATTTCATCCGACGACCCTAAAGGTCGTTGAGAACCATTTGTAATCTTACCAATTTGAAAGAGACATAAATAGTTATCGTTATCATGGTAACGGATTTGTCGTGCTGTCGTACCTGGCTTTTTGGTGGCAAATAGCTGAACTATAGTTCGACCATTGAGTTATCACCGCTATCCTCATAATACGCCGTTAACAAATTCTTATATTTCTGATAGAGAGATGCGATTAACGGCTACTCTTATATACAAGGCAATTATCTTTGTTCTTTAAAGAAGCAATTCTACTATGTACGTACACTTAAGTCCAGTTTGAGATTGTATGTAGTTGTTTGTTTGTTTGTGGAAGGCAAAGGGCTGTAGTTCCAACTAAACATCATTTGGCCGGCATGCTCGCTCGATACTCCTCTAAAAACACATATTTCGCTTAAGGGCTTCCAGAATTTCCGTAGCTAATGCTGGTCTACTTAACGGTATGTTACTCTAAATTAGTTGGCCGTCAAAATATTTTTTTAATGTGAAAAAGACTTCCTCCTAAATAATCAGTTGCGGTCAACCTAAATCCATTGCAATATATATTACATAGATACTACATATACATAAATATTTACTAACTATGCGGTCAGGTTATTCTAGTTAATAGCTATGACAGTTCCAATTTTTTACTGACTTCAAATAAGAGCGAGGGTCTCAATTCAGTTGTAAGTTTTTTATGTTTTTTGAAGCGTAGGTACTCGTAACAACGTCATTTGTTAACCTATCACTTATGAACCATATATATGGAAAATATGGAATGTAGTTTTGCTTTTTATTACATCTGTCTAGATACAAATAAAATACATTAAGAAAAATAAGCATCTCACAGTGTACTAAAACTGCAGATACAATTATTTTGAAGTGGGTGTTTTTTTATTAAAAAATATTTTAAATTTAACTGAAAGCTATTACATCAAAACTTTCGCTTATGGTTTATACATACATATATTAATATTTATACATACATAATAGGATATTGAAGCATATAAATTTGTGGAGGCCGAAACTAAGAAAATTAAATAACTGTAGTCGCTCTGCGGTTCCAACTCCGCCCATAAAGGTTGTAACTGTCTGCAAACTAGTATCGTGTATGTTTCAAGAATGTATCACTAGTAATAATATGCGACCCCCTCGGGCGTTGTTTACTTCAAGCGTAATTGTTGGGAAATGGTTTGCAAACTCGCTAATACGTTTCTAGGTAGATTATTGTCAACTTAATCTTCGATGGGTAGTAAATATAGTTTTATCAGGGAAGGTTCTACCACCCTCATTTGTTGTCAAATTCTAGTGTTTCTACTGCAAAGGTGTGATTGCTACACATAAAATGGTGCAAACTATTCAAGTCTTCTGGAGTAGCAAAGCATATACATATGTATGTACGTACATCTTCCGATAGGACCTCCTTTCCATTTAAGTTCAGATGTCTATGGGCGTAACAACTACTTAACATAAGGCGCAAGCTTTTTTGCTATTTTTCTAACTTGAAGAAGCTTCATATAGGGATATTATTACTCTGGACGGTGTAGAACAATATATATTATTACTCTGGACGGTGTAGAACAATATATATAAATCGAAGACCAAAAAACTCGGGCGCCAAAAAAAATAGGTAAGATTTTGTTAAGTACATAGTATTTACTCAGTAGGAATTAATTCGGTAAAGTTAATTGTTCGAAATTGATTTCATAACATACATAAACGCACAGCATATCTACATCTGTAGTCAACATTAGCTTTGTGTGAAATAAAAGTTTATAGTATGCTTATACCAATTTGAAAACGTAGACTTAATTTCAGGTTGTAATCAGTCACGTCTGATATTAACATATTTTACGGCCAATAAATCGTGCATTGTTTCAAGATACTAAAGAAGGTTAAGTTTATAGCTTCAATTGGAGAAAATTGAGTTTTTTATAGCATCGCTTAAACTTTGCGCTTTATTTTTTTACGCCAACAGGGATAAACGCGCAAAAATGTTGATAACATAAGACCACAAAAATTTTAAGATAAAAAAATTATGTAACATATTTGGTTTTAGGCTCTATACAGTTAAGTAAACAAAAAATTGATGAAAGAAAATATTAATAATTTACATTTTCAATAGTACAGAAATAGTTTGAATGACGCCCACTTAACCCCTATTCGCATGAAAGGGTTATTCCAGCCATAGGACGGACACTTTGGCCTAGTCATTATGTCCAGAAATTGAGCTGTGCATTTAGGGTGAAAGGGTACTTTAAGGACGTATACTAAACGTTACTCTATGTACGAGTATGTATGTACATACTAAACTGTAAATATTACATTTACATAATTAATTAACTTTATTTAATATATTATTATAGATGTCGTTTTGCTTTAAAATCGAGAGGCTAAATAATAATCTATCTGAGCTGAGATTATTTTCTTTACAGTGGGTCACATTTTTTGTCCTTTAAGTGGCATTTAACTTATTTTATCTATACAAATAAGTGCTCTTGACTTATACACATACTATATTATATAAATATACATGCATTTTGTTTGGTAATGTTGGATTTTTTTTGTAAAGCTGTTGGTACGTAAATAAAAAATAACAAAAAATAAGACTGATTTCATAATCACGCTAAAATAAGAAATAAGTTTAATGGAATGTAGATTAAATAGTATGTTTTGAAGATAGTGATTTGAGACAGAGCCGTTTATGTGCTCGTAAAAATTGAGAATTTCCGTTATTTTCTCATCTATCTTTATCAAATTTAAAGGATGTTACCTCTGAAGCACCTTAAGAAGCGCGGAAAATTATCAGTTTTTTCAATGTTATATTTGACTATGAAATGGATCCCATCTTCAGAAATGCATCAAATTTAAAGGTATCATTCAAGACAAACACTCCCTGTCGAATAATAACGTATCAGTTTTATTGACTCACGTAGTAAAGAAAAATCAGTGAACATGTGTAAAAAAAAATCTGACGAATTGATGACTTTCTTGCTTTTTAGGGGTCGGTTAATAAACAAGCCATCTATACATCCATCTATCCATTTCTTTCCATCATCATAACTTTTTTGTCAATTTTTTACAATTTGTTTGACCACCTTTTGTTGCTTGTTATGAACATTCAATTTGTATTACCCTGACTGGTTTCTCAATCCACCGATATCCTCTTCGTTAGATCATTCGTAATTATTATATGTTAATGGACGTGAAAAGGCTGAGATGATGATGATTATGATGATATATATATAGACTATCCGCATGTTTAGTTTAAAATTGAAAGCTGTATAAATTGTTTTCATTTACATATATAGGAAACCTTTAATGTATTAAAGCCTGATAGAACCGTGACAATAACTTCGCGAATGCAGGCGCTATAAACCTTGCATGATACTCGTTTACACATGCACATACTTGATGTGGATTTTCAATACACTTTATACTGAAACAGGAATAAATACTCACAATATTTCTTCCTACGGGTCTTTACTGTTTATGATACTGTGGTGGGAGTGTAGTGTGAAGTAACACAAAGATTATAAAAAAAAAAGTTATTTACGTAGATGTGTGTGTGTGTTCGTGCGTGTTTAAGTTCATGTGCGCCTTGTGTAACTGTGTAAGTATCTTATTCCTCATTAGCTGCAGACACCATTTTACATCGGGGTAGCCTGAATGTTCGTTATAACTTTATTTTCGCAACAAATAGATATTGTAATCATTATAATAGACGATAAAGACAAACTACACAATTTTAAAATTTTACGTTATTTAATTATCTCATTTGTTGAGGATTGAATTTGTCTGTGAATCTTCTTTTTTTATTATAAACTTATTATCGAAATAATAATAAAAGGTTAAGTGAATGCCCTGGCATTCTTCAAGAAATGAATTCTTGAAAATAGCGGTAGTTATAAAAATATTGCGTCACATATCTTTCTGAGAATCTGTCATTTGCTTCCGAATCATTTGGCAGATCAAATCAGGTGAAGGGATACGCTTTGAAAAATGACACCTGTTAGAAAAGTGGAGTCAAAGGTGAAAGTAATATAGGAGCAAAGGAGGGTATTTGATCGTGCCCTTTATTGTCTATATTTTAGTAATATAATATGAAACTCTACCATATATACGACGGTTATATTATATCAAGTAGTAATGAGTTTGCGAATACTGCTCATAATAATAATGTTACGCAATTCTTACATTAATTTATATCAAAATAAAAGTCTAAATCTAAATATTTTTATTCAAAGTAGATTATTTACAGCACTCTTTTTGAAAGTCAATAAATTACCACCGACTCGGAAGGTGTTTCGTTTTGGAGAAGAGTCGGCGAAAAAACTCTAAAACACGCATCTTTTTCATCCTTACAAATGTAATTTACAAATAATAACTTAAATTAATGGAGCAAGTGGAGCTGGGGTCGTTTCAGACCATATGAGTTTATCATTTAGATAATCATTGGTTTTATAATACGCCTTTATACACAACGTTTTTTTAATAAATAACTTAAACTACTTTTCTGATAGATTTGTGATATGTTCTGTTATAAACTATAAGAAAAAAAAATTCATTTGACACTGAGTCTTCAGGATTTGTCAAGTATTTTATCAATTTGACAGATTAGCAAGAAGCGCCATCTACAGAGAGTTTTAAATCATCATCATCGTTGACGAATCCTTTATAATTAGCGACACGAATCTTATTTACCAACCGGGACCTGTCTGTTTGTTTTATATTGTTTCGTTGCAAAATGTACTTCAATGTCGTTTTAATTTTGAGGTAATATCTTTATATATATTTTATATTTTCCATTTTAATTACACTTCGTAAAGGAAATATACGTGTCGTTTTCTTTGAAGAATACTTCAAGCTATTGCTCGCAAAGTTCCAATTATGAAACAACATAGAACTATATTGTTGTTTCGTAACTATATTGTTATGAAACAACATAGAAAATAAGAATATATTTTTCCCAAAATACACATAGTTAAAATGTCATATCCTGTCGTTAATGGCATATGTAACAAATGTAGCAACAAGTAGACGCTTTTATATTCGTACAAATAAACATAACAAGAAAGCGCGAAGTACAAAACACAAGGGCCTCGTAATATTCGAGTTGTCGTACACTCGAGTGCAAAGAAACTAGGTCATTCCGAATTGCTATGAAATATAATCCATCCATAAGTAAATAGAATTGTTATATCATTTTGAAACATATGTTTTTTTATTGTTCCTTAGATATTAATTAGCACGGAATACAAACATAATTTATTTTTGTCTGTACGTCGTGTTTTAAATAAATTTGTATGAACCTTAGAAAACACTAGTCAGATCTGAAAAGTACTTTCACTTCAAATTGTATAAATTCATAAAGAGTAAAATACACTAGGTTTCCTCGGAATATATGAACTGTTAAATCTTGGATAGTAGAAAATCCGACATTAAGTATGTCATTGAATCAAACAGATGAAGTCGTATGGAGATTCTCGATGGAATAAGCTGATGAAGAAGAATGGACATAATAATATATGCACATAAAATTTGCAATGGCCTTTTTGGTTCTAATCTATAACAGTAATGAATTACTTTTATTTCATATAAAATAAACATAAAAAAGCTGATATTCACGACAATACTAATAATGATAGAATGACGAACGGGTGGATAAATAAGTCAATTAGTTTAATAAATATATCCATACTAATATTACATTTTTTTGAAAATATAAATAACATTTGTTTATTAGTAATGAACCCACTAATTTGCTTGGCTGAAGTGTACTAACAAAGGATATATCGCTTCTTTGCTTCAATAACGTGACGAGTTTGAAAACTCAAGTTTTTATTTTATTTGATAATTGAAATCTCCGTCTCTGATTTAAGATAGCTAAGATGTTAAATTTTTGTACGTAATCTACAATAAACATAAAAAATACACAATTAAGTAAAATAATTTTTTGTAAGTAAAAAATGCTCTACTGTAAAACTGTGTTTTTTAAGATAACACGTTATTGAAGCAAAGAAGCGATATGCTGGATATATCAACATAATAATCAATTATAAAGTGGGTAAAATTTTTGTCAATGGTAGCAAAAATCTTGGTAGTTGACTGTGAATATTAATTAACATTACAACTAGGTTGGATTAATTCAATATAATAATGAATTATAAAATGGATAATATCAAATAATATAACTGTGTCAATAGCAGCAAAAATCTTAGTGGTTTCACTGAAATGATACTAATTAATACGTCATAATAACCAATTAAAAGAGGGTAACATTTGTGTCGTGTAAATGATAGCAAACATCTTTATAGTTTGATTGCGGACACACTAACAATATAGCTATGGTAGATACATCCACAACAATAATCAATTATAAAATGGTTAGCATTTGTGTTATTGGTAGCAACAATCTGGATGATTTAACCGTGAAGGTACAATACGACTATACTGGACAAATCCACCTTATACCGATTAAACCAAGTACTTTTAAAATCTAAATATAATAGCTTCGTGGTTCAGATTCTAGCTTCCAGAGTTCCTGGATTGGAATTTCTGGCACACACTTTTGATTTTTCGAAATTTCACAAATTATAATTTAACTATCAATTGCATTAAAAGTAAAGGAAAAAATCGTGACGAAATCTACATGTCTAAAACTTCTCCATATAGTTCTCAAAGGCCCTACTTTAGAGGTCAAAGTGTTCGATCACTAACCAGGACTGTTCGTCAGCAATGGAATAAAAAGTATTCCATTGCTAGCCACTCATGCCCAGCAATGAAACAATGATCAGTATACTTTATTACCAATCAATCCAGCTTTCTCCACGGAAGAATGGGCTTGGTCAGAGCAGTAGCATATCAAATGACCCAGGAGGTCTGAAGCTTGAAGATCAGTGTTCAGCTTGGAGAGCTCTATCAGAGCTCTGGTTCGCGCTGCCAGTAGACTGACCAGGGTGGCTTCGCAAGCAGTCGTCTTAGAACAAAATATATTACAGATTATTTTATACAAGTGCTAGAACAATTGACCAGAATGGCACCACGGTTGCCTTGATAATCCGCCGTGAAGCTTGTGTTTCTGTTGAAAAGATGCAGCTGCTGGATGTACTTAAAAGTAAGGCAATCGTTTTAATCCCTAAAATTAGCAACGCTTGTACATTTTTATTTTATTTTAGGAGAATAACAAACGACCACACAGGCTAATTGGTGTTAAGTGACCGCTGAACATGGATATCTTCTGAATTCGAATAGGATTGAAGTTCTACCCGAAATCATACATAAAAATGTTGCTAGTCCTGACTAATCTAGCCCTGACTAATCTACTAGTCTACTGGTAGTCCAATAATCTATATACTAGTCTTATTGCTACTGTCTAGTGATGCATTTGCATAGGGACCTCGGATAGGAATTCAGTTCAAATTGCACCTTTTTTCTTCCTTAACTTCTACCACTTTTAAAGTTTATTTTGAATAGTTAGTTTAAAAGGTGGTAGAGCCGTTAGAGCTCGCGCGGGGCGGTACCACCGCCACCCTCAGAACCCGCCGTCAAGCAACATGTTCTTCATGTATTGTGTTTCAGTTGGGGAGGTGTGGTTGCCGGATACACATTATTGGTGGCGACCATCTTAGTCCTCAAGAGTACGAAGGCATCCACGTTCATCCTTAAATAGAACTTCTGTTCTATTTGAGATTGGACGTAGTTGCCTATGGGCTGCAGTGACCACTTTCCATCAGTTGGCCTGCATGCCCGTTTCTTACTCTTTCAATATATATAAAAAAACCTATTTGAGTTTTTTTTTGCGGGTAACTTAATATTTGTATGTACTTAACATTTATATGTTTTTTATGTGAGAAGAGGTCGCAGCTCATTGACATCCACGTACAACCACTTAAATTGACATAACTATTTACATAAATGAAACGTTAAGTGAAGTAAAGGTTAAGTTAAACTTAGTGTCATAAGTTGGTAAAAACTGCACTAAATTCCGTTAAGCCGTTTCTGAGATTAGTGAAATAGATAAATATACAAAGATTCTAAAAATGAGTATTTTTGTTTTACTGCATTAAAAATGGTTCCTAATAACAGTTTTCTCATAAATGTTTTTTATGTGAGAAGAGTAGTAAACGAGCATGCAAACCACCTGATGTTAAGTAGTAGCAGCCCATAGACATCCACATACAACCACAAACACACACTCAAAATTCTATCTGAGCTCGAACGTAAATGCGTTGCTACTTCTGAGGACTAAGATACTCGCCTCGCTTTAAAGCCGGCCACCGTACCTCTCCAACCGGAACACTAGAAATGCTTTACGGCGGATTATAAGAGCGGTGGTGGTACCTCCCCGGTCGAACTATAGTTCTCCCACCTTTAAATGTTACATGTATGCAGTGATCATTTTAATTATTTGTATAGACGTATACTTCTTAATTTATATTGTATAGTCCGAACCAAAAGACGTTTCATTTTAATTTTCTTACAAGTGAGAACACGAAGCAATTCAAATTAGTGGGCGCAGTGAATGAACCATTTAATTAGTGCTGACACATGCGTGTAACACTACCCGCGGTTATCAGTCGCAGTCGCCAACCGCGCCATGTGCTTTCCTGTGCCCAGAACACTCATCGATACTGGGGGCTTATTCACAATCGTACGTCTAAATGCTGCCGCAAATGTTTCATGTTATGTCCAAATGCTTCTTTGACACTTTTAAAAGCTTTTTATGTTTGCAATCGTTTCTTATATAATGTTTTAATGTCTTACGTCCAATTGGTTCTACTTAAACTTTTTTCTTGTCTAACCGCTTCTCGTAATATTTTCGTACATTATGTCCGATTGTTGTAATACCTAAGTATTGCTTAGATTTCCCAAAACAAAATATATTTTTGTACCATTTATATTGATTTACTCCGAAAACAAAAAGTACACTCATATACCGCCGCTAAATAACATTTTAGAGATAAAAAATATCATAAAACTATCACATCGCGTAATGTAACTACCAATTCGATAATAAACAGTAATATATACTCTAGAATCATTTAAAACAAGAAACCTTTAAAATACTGGGAGAAAAGAATTTTGCCTCTTTTTTAGGAAATTAATTTATGCAACATATTGCAACTTATACATACGGCACCAATGAGCATTGATCTAGTGATATTGATAAGTATATATTGATCTAGCCTTGTGACATAATTAATCTGATTTAAGTTTTAGAAATTAAACATTATAATCATTATCGAATAGTTTCATAATATCGCCCCCGAATTCTGTACGGATCGTAAAGCTGTCGGTGTGTCATCGGAGGCGGGCTCGCGGAAGTTTTATGGCGAGACTGAAGATCGGAGCTCTATATCTTTTTCAACGCTAAGGCGCTCCTTGCGTCGATTTTATACGAGATTTGAAGGGCAGCCAAAGATATTTGTCGCTAGTTTCGTACGTGTATCAAATGTTTCAGCTTTTGATTTATTACTCGACTTTGACAGTTGTACTTTAGATTAAATTGTAAACATCGTAAGTATACACAAAATAGACTGAACCGTGGGTATTGTGGTCAAATAGCTATATTGTAGATATTGAATACCGTTTTAATATAAATGTTTGACGTTCCTTTTACGTTTGTGCCCACACTTTACTAAGACAGCTTCCTTACTTTTTTTATGTGTTTCATTATTTATTAATTAACGATCCTCTAACACATAACACACAAATCATTTATTCAATACATACAATATTGTTTGCACTTACAATTACAAATAGGCACATGATTCGAAATAATTATAATTGTTTCTAGTTTATACTCGTAGCATTGCTGTGATATGGTTTACATAAAGTTCACATTAGGTAAGGATAAGGTAAATTCATGTTTTGAGTAGTTTCATCTTAATCCTCTAGAGTAATAACAAATCTGTAGTTGAGTTTCGGTAGGATTTTTAAATATGGAATTAGTTATAGATGTTAACTTGTGATAGTAGCCACTTTATAAAAAATACATGAAGTAGTTGCCATAAAATAATCTTCCGTAGATCGGTTTCTGATATGTAAAATAAAAATTGAACTGGTTTAATCGTCATATTATTTTATGTTTTACTTTTAATATTTATTTCTGAAACCTTTATATGTGTATAGTATATGAAAATGTAGACGTGTTACGAATTTTAATTGAACAAAAATAACTGTTAACGAGTTTCAGAATTATTGCTGTATGGCAATAAATTTAAAAATAGAACTGTTGTAAATCTGGAACGCGATAAATCCTATCAATATGTCATTAATCGCAGTATTACTTTGTATTTTACTGCACACGAGTGTAACATGAGCTCGGGCGATAAGATGTTCTTTACGACTCTTTAGTTTATTAAATTGTAAACATGAGATAAAGTTATTTATCAAACGCCAACAGAGAGCTCTTTGTTGGATGACAATAAAAATAAATTTACCGATGTTGTAAGTGACTTGTGAGACGTTTATCTTTACATACGCTGGTATAAACTGGGGTTCATTGAAAAATTAACTGACCCAAACTATAAATCATTTACATGCTTCCTCTATTACTTCGCTTATCGGTTAAAAAAACTGAGGGCAGCGGCCACCGATAGCACCCATAAATCACTTTAGTAACTGTTTTTAGAATTACGTTGGTACCGTACAGCGCATTAATATTAATTATGCAACTGAATGAAATATTAATTACTATTGTTATCGTAACTGCTGTTTAAAGATCCGTTTCGGTTTAATAAAGTAATGAGGTATTTTTTGTTAAAAATGTGTTTTTTAAAGTTACTGAACTGTTGATTGCGTGACGATCATGTGACATATAGTGTATTGCTAAACGGGTACTAGGTTTGATTCCGGTCTATGTGAAAAATATTTATTGGCGTTTCTAAAACATCCACTATTATAGAAATATTTTGTAACTATGTAAAGCGTTTTTTGTAAATAATACTTATTGTCCATGGGCTGCAGTGACCACTTAAAATCAGGTAGCCTGCATGCCTGTTTCTTACTCTTTCGTTATAAAAAAAATGTATAAATCAACAAAGTCCATTAACACGATATTTCATCTTGATAAATAGATGTCTGTAAGTACACAATTAGTTCAAATCGAAATTTTATACAATTATGTTTGTTTACTGCTTAAATTTGCATGCCACAATATCTTCGATGTCTAATTGTTTCTAACTAATTGCGGATGAAAAGATTAACGAACTGCCTACGGTATTACGCCATTAAATAATTCAATCTCTTCATTAAAGCGAGCATAACATTGCTGTACAGAATATCTGGACTATTAGACATGTATTGAATCTTAATAATATTATAAATGCGAAACTGTATTTCTTTGATTCATCTTCATATTAAAACAGCTAAAGTGATATTGATAAATTTAAACATACAAACATAAGATAACTTTCATTGCGAAAAAAAATGAAAAATTTGGAATAAGCAATGCAAGAATAGAGAAATAGAGCTGGAAAGATAAAATGATTTAAATGAAGTTCACATAGAATTTAAATGAAATGTAGATGGATTATAAATGAAATGTTAAATGGATTTTGAATGTGTAGATCTTTATTCGTTCTTCAAGGCCATCAAGTAAAATTACTTACAACTAGGTAAAACAATGTAACGTTTTGTACGCTTATAGCCTTACTAGCTTTTGCACTACGCGTTAAAAACGTTAATGTCAATGTTATGGAATTTCATCTATCAAGCCCTGTTTTACCTTTTAGGGTCACAATTTCGAAAATTTCGTTGTTAATGCTTGTTTTGCTATATAAAAGAAAATGAAGGAAACATTATAAAGAAATCTCCGTTCCTTACATTTCTTTGTTTTCGTTAAAAATTGTTGAAAAATGTGTAAAGTGTCCAATCCAGGAGTTAAATCTAGCAGATTATGATAAAGATTACAAATGACTCGTAGAGAGAAAACAGTTATCAGCCCTATACATTTGATGTGACGTTATTAAATGTTCCATGTCCCTGTGATCCCTGTTATCAATTGGACGCTCTACTGGACACCAAGTCGCTACTAGGAGCTTATAAATCAATGGAAATAAACGCAATTACAGTGGAGAAACGAGTCCGACGTGTAATTTACTTACCGTCTAAGAGTAATTAAGGCCTCGCGCAGACGCAAATTTACGTTCGACACAAAATGTTTGTATAGCTGCCTGGGGAATAATTGCTCGCTCGTAGCTCGCTGGCTAAATAACGTTCGTGGTTACAAAGAGTTTTAGTTAAACTGTTTTCTATATATTTTAGAATTTAACATTTAAGTGACCCGTATTTTGATAGGTGGTAAAACTTTTTTTCCACCGGAGAGACATCAACACTGCCCGCAGAAGGCGAATGGGGCGAATTCCTAAAACAATTCTTGTACTTCGGTTGGTAAGCTGTGGCTACTACAGTTACAAGCGAGGCGACCGTTTAATCTTCAGGAGTAGGAACGCACCTACGTACGACTTTACGACGATTGCCATAATTAGTCACGTTTGAGGTTGGGTGTGGATGTCACAAGGTTGCATTCACTATTTAAGATCGCGTAAAATATAAATTTTGTGAGCAGTGAGAAATGTCAATCTTACCTTCGCGCTTCTAAGCCAATAAAATAATTTTCTATTTATGCGTCCCTTTGTAGTAATTCTAAAAACACTGAACTAATCTGAACGAGATTGGTACGAAATTTTGAAGAGTATTTATTATAGTAAAATTACTTATTACATACTAGTTTTTATAAGGATTTTTACATTACATTAATTAGAGTGTTTTTATCGGGCAGATATTGAATTGTATAATTATTACCATATTTATAAGGATAAATGGAAGATATGAAAAGTAAAGCGTTTGGAAAAAGTACAACTTAACTACTTCTGATTTGGTAACAGGTGTCGTCCTCTCCAAATTTATTTGGAATTGTTTGTCCCTGTAAAAAAGTTAAGCCGTAAAAGTTGACTTTTATTGTCTCCCACAAACCGCGCACCTAAATTAATCTGGTCGGCTTTGCAAGGATTTGTCTCCAAAAATTTAATAGCTTTGTTGTAGGCCAATAAAAACTGGACTTCCAAATTAATTTTAATAAAACATGGGTTTTACAACCATGGAAAGGATAGGGATTGCTTGATCACCGATACTATTGAACCATTGCTTCTTTCTACATATATTTCTACTTTATGACTTGAGTGTATTTATGATATTTGAAATTCTTTGCTTTTCTTTACGATATTATGCATGTACTATACATATAAACTTTCCCCTTGAATCACTCGGTATATTGAGGAAAATAGCATTAAAATCGTGTGTTATTATTGGATTCATATCGTATGATTCACTTTCTCGATGTGGGTCGTCTTAATCATCTACATTCACAAGGCATCATTAATTTAAAATCAAAATAAAGGCGTGTTTCATTGAAAATCCTGACCTATATTATTGTTTAAAACTGATGCCTATGATAAGTCGCAGCAACAGCCTGTTATCAGGTGGGCTACACAAATCGGTAATTCTTACATAAAAATGGTTGGATATAATTTACGAGTATATCAATATCCTCTCGAAATGTCAAAAGTTCCAGTCCGTGATTTTTACTGCTGAAAAATATGATGGTCGCTTTACTCGTAAGTACCCGGCAGCCGAAACACAAAAATGACTGCAGTGTTGAAGGTTATCAGGAGTGGTAGTGGCATGTCCGTTTTGTGTGAGCGAATATATAGTTTAGATTTTGACTACATTTTCACGTAAATATACACGATTTTTCTGACATATTTTCCCCTGAAAATGCATAATGCCTAAAATGCGTAAGTAAAGATGGAGCCTTATTATATCGTACTTTAATAAAAGCTATAAGTAAATATGGTGATAATCGTTTGCGTGACGATGAACACATTTCGTGTAATCCTGACGATTTAGATATACCAACAATGCATGCAACGTTAACACAGCTATCCAACTTCACAACTTTACGGTTTATAGATCAGTATCGTACCTTCTTCGCGTGGCTTACCCTCGGTTAGAAGTAATTGGATTTAGATTGGATCAAATTAGAAATTTTCTCGGTGGCTCTTGTTTTCCAGGAAATGACTTTTTGATGGAACGCATCAAAATCGAATTTTCTAACGTGCACTCCGAGCTCGGCTCCGTTTTCCCGAAGAAAAGAAAATTAGGGGAAGAATTGGAAAAGTTTTGAAGTGGAGCGGTAATGTTTATTTTTTGTAGGGTTTCGGTGTCATTACTTAAAATTAACTTAATAGTATAAAAAATCAAACACAATATAACTACATATATTCTTTGGTCCTACTGAAGCCTTTAAAAATGCAATGTGTTTTTTTTTTGATATAATAAGACGTCAATAAATAAAAAGTTGTAAAAAATATAAAACTACCCATATACATAATATATACCCATCTATATATATCCGGTAGCAATAAAAATGTTTGAGAAAAACACCAAACGAACATGCAGGCTGCTTGATGTTAGGGAATCGCTGCAGCCTCAAACAGGACTGAACTCATATCTGAGATTAACTATGGTCTCTTGAGAAGGAAGGTAGTTGCGTCGTTTGCAAGTGTAGCCAGCACCTGAACCTTTTCAACCAGAACACAAGAGATGCTTCACGGTAGATTATGAAGGCGGTGTTGGTACGTCCCCTACTGAACTATAGTTCTGACAACTTTTTATTGTTTATACATCTTCACAGTGTCTTTCTTCACAATTAATTTGATTATATCGATTTGTTTCGTTTTGTTTTCGAAAGCATGAAGAAGTATTTAACTTCGCCTTTGCAAGTAGTAGTAAAGAAATACTGTGTTCTCTTTACA
The DNA here is from genome assembly GCA_018251015.1 of Phocides pigmalion okeechobee. NCBI lineage: Eukaryota > Metazoa > Arthropoda > Insecta > Lepidoptera > Hesperiidae > Phocides > Phocides pigmalion. The sequence goes on from DWON01000060.1 coordinate 36,832, forward strand.
AAAAGCCTATAAATAAATCTTTAAAGGAAACAGTCTGTAATTATTTTGCATAAACTATTAAACTGGAATAATAAAACTTCTAATCTGCATTCAGAATGCAATTTATGGAATAAACACACTTGTGGTCCGGTCTATATGGGGTTCTTTTACAATGGGAAACGATATAATTTTATTGGTGGGTTACTAAAAATAAATTTTATGTACCACATTGATGCATAATATATGAGATTTATATAATTTCGCACAAATTTTTTTTTAATATTTTCCTGAGGTCTACGTTTAATATCAAGATATATTCATTTTAATATACGCGTGTTTCTATATGGTTTATGGTCGCTGATGAGATAGACCCAGACGAAATACACATTATTCGGTATTCGTAAATTTATCGTCTTTTAATACTCGAACCACATTAGAGTATTACCGTGCACTTTTCATAAATGCACCGAATAGTGGTTTCATTTCGTTCATAGTGTACACGGGGCAGTAAACTCATGTATTATTTATTTACACATGAGGGGCGTACAGAACACTGTGAAATATTGAGCAGGATCGCCGTTATTTACGCAAGGTTCCCAAAAATATGCTCTGAATAAAAATTGTAGACAAATTTTTCTTAGTGTGCCAGAGACGCAGTTTGCAGACATAGATAAGTTGCGTTAGTAAAATATTCGGTAGTTTGTTTAATTTTATTGCCGGTTGTGATATAATTGTGTGTAGTTTAACTATGTAGTAAATTTTTCATATCCTACCAGATATGTTCACATTAAATGCCAAGTAAAAAAAAATGTTGAATAAAATCCAACGTTATTGGATTTCTTTCCTTTTTTTCAGAATTTCAGATTTTCAGAATGGAATGAAATTCAATATTATTGATCGACGATGGCTTTCTTTCCATTCTGAGCTGGCCCGCTCTATGTCAGTGTTTTATCTGGATTCGTATCATCTGGAGCAGTACAACGGTATCGTGAATTAGAAGCAGAATCCAGAGGAAAAGGTGAATCTTGAAGAGTTAGCCCGTGTATAAATAAAGAAATAAAATGATAATTCTTAAGTTCTTCCAATCATTATGATAAAATCATATATATATTTACTTGTCGAATTAATATTTGTTTCTGGGAGTACGGATTACATCCGAGACACTGGCCTCATATATGTAGTAGTTATTTATTGACTGACTGATTAGTTATTGTTGAAATATATTGGTTGCAGGACTGTTAATAATTTTCACGTTTGCTATTATACTACAATTAAATGATACAATAATGACGCCATTTATGTAAAAATCGATACGAATGAAACCTTTGTTCACCTGACATCCAGACCGAAATGTGAAGTGGGAGAATTTTCAGTTGCAACTCAAAATGCCAGCTCACAGAGATATGCATTAACGTCCGTGTTTTATTTATTCGTTGCACTCGACAAGTGCATTAGTACTGAATATTCGTATTGCGGTCTACGTCGGCGGTCAGAACGTCGGAGCTCCGGCATTTGTCAGTTTTGTTAATGTGGTCACGACGTTTCCTAGACATGAGTTTTAGAATGCATGCTTTATTTATTCGTTTTGAACGGTAAGTGCATTAGGGGCGGGTTATTCACAGTTAAAAGTGCTACGGTTGGCGGAAAGCTGAATAAACTATTATTTCATATGTACTTTAACAGTTTGTACTACCAAACTGAATTATAGGATTCACTGCAGTTCGAATTTAACCTTGCGACGTCCAACACTGCTGTGTATTGCACGGCGCAACGCATTTACTACTTGTACATAGCTGCGTTAAACATACAAATCTGTGTGGATTACAGGCAAAGAAAAGTGTTGTTTTTACATCGGGCTACAAGACTGGGGGCCGACTGTACTGTGTATTCGTAGATGATACATAGATGCTAAAAAGTACAATATTTTACTGAATTTTCGGCGCATCTTCAGTTTAGAGAAATAAGCTCCAGCTTAGTGCCGCCTTCTGCAACGTATCTTATATATGAGGGCCATAGTCGTGTTAAAGTACTATTGCCATACGTCATTAATAACTTAAACTGTGGTTAGCGTAACATTACATTTTACTGAACAATGACGGTTCAGACATAGCTTCAACACGTTTTATGTTTTACTAGCCACGAGTCTTTCTCCAAAACTGGTGGAGTCTTGAAACATACTCTATAATGCTTTTCCACTTTTCTTATTTCTCGTTTGATTCTTCCCTTTAATGTTTTATTTGCGGCGCTGGCTTTGTTAAACCGAATATATTTTTCAAAGCTACATAACAATTAACCTACAATTAATATTCAGAAACAAAAAATGAATAGATTATGATCATTCTCTACCAAATGTGGGTAGCAACATAAATGCGATCAATTTCATAATTGGAAGGCTTGTTCTCTAAATAAAAATACACCAGTTCCTAAATAAAAATACCTTACTCAAAATTATAAGGTGTTTAAAACCATTAAAGTTACTAAACTTAACAAATAAAGAGTCCCCTATTCTTAATTTAACTACTAATAAAAGGGATAGCCGCTGACTATTAATTAAAATCCAATTTGGCTAATAAATTGAATATGTAAAGTAGCCGCAAAGTAAACGAAATTAAATTACTCAGGTAGTATTACTGTAATTCGATGAAATTGTAATGAGCGCCTGCATTTTGATCCTCGGATAAAATGTGAAAGGCGAATGGCGCCCTACCGGACATTTCCAAAAATATACATTCACTGGAAGAGACTAGGAGTTATAAGAGGAAAAAAGTTTAAATAATTCTATTTGGTGTCAAGAGTAACTTATATTTATAACAAACCGTTCTACGATATGCGTCTTCCAGTCACTAGTCAATAGTTTCGTTTCGTGTACGGTTCGTAATTTTTATAATTAGAAACGATTATTAACGTACCTATGATTATCTTCCCACACAGATCCTATTTGGTGTTCAGTATTGATATCTATGGGATGCAATGACCATTTAAGATTTGTTATTTGTATTTCCTAAAAATGCGGCCATCAAAGACTGCTCGAAAAAGTGAGACGTCGAAGTTGATTTTTATTTAAAGTATTTGAAATCTAAGAAAACCAATCAGTAACCATTTTCGAGTGACAGAAATAAAATTTTGCTAAATATGTTCTTATAATAATACGTATAATAATATATTATACACAGTAACACATACACGCATACATAGAAAACAAATATTTCTAATATAGACTGCAATGAATTTGCAAGCGAACATAGGCGAGTGTCGTGTTATTTCGGCATATAAGTCGGTTTTACTGAGGCGCAGTAATAGATGTATCATATCAGAAGCGTTAGTGCATCCAGTACGTCTGTGTATACATCTTGGTGGGACATCTCCGGGGCGCCCGGCCGCAGGCCTAAACTAATTAGACCCCCTGCTCTGTGTCAATGTTGTCGCTACGCGGCCCGGTTTAATGCGTGTGTCTCCATTAGCCACCCCAAGTTTAAACACCCCTGTGTGCAGTGACAATTCGCCAAAATTGATTTGTGCCTGTTTGATGTTCGCTAGGGACGCTATTTATAGTTTGTGTCGTATGTGATCATGTCAAATGACGCAATTTTTTGTTGTTATATGACACAACAACTTTTTAAATGTTAAAATTGAACAACTTAAAATCTTTGTATAAACTGACCTCCGTGTCACAGCGGTAACCATGTCGGTTTATTACGTAGAAGTTTCCAGGTTCGATTCCCGATCAAGCCGACGTCCAAATAATAAATTTCGATTTTTCTTAGAGTCTATTTGTGTACATGCATTTGTATTATAAAATGAAACAAAACTTTTCAACTCTGCATATTTTGGACATGTCTTTAGGTTATTTGAAAAACAGACGCAAAATAAAAAAGAGAACATCTCTTTTGGTAATGTAAGTAAATTTACATTTGAAAAAAAGGCAAAATAAAGAAGAAAATATCTCTTTTTGTCATAGGTATTTTACATAAATAACGTGAGAGTCGAGTGCCTAGAATAGTTCCATTTCCTTTCTTCTCAAGTATGTCGCAAGACAGAATTAATTGATTAAAACCAGAAAACGGGCAGCATCTTCCTGCGAAGTTATTTATTTAGCTACTCTTCCAAACACGCATAGCTAAATGCAGTAAACTTCTATAATGGATTGATGTATGTACATTAAGAGACACTTTTAAGTAGAAACTGATGACTGTGTCGTGCTAAGTACAGTAAATACACCTCTCTAACCGAATCAAAAAATAGCATCTTGGTGTATCATTAGAGATTTAGTGTATATTTGTAGTCGAATAACACTTCTGTTAAAAGTAAAAATTATATTAATTTTTAGTTCTGCAATAACAAAAAAGACAGTAATTTTGTGTGATTTAATAAAAAAAGTTATGTAAACAGATTTTTTGTTTCCATCAAATTACAAAAATGTTTTAAATATTATTAGTAGTCGTCTCTCCAAAACAAACTTCCGCTGGATCCTTCATTTATTCTTTCTATTTACCTCTTCCATCCTGGTCTCCAAATATTATTTTCTTCTTTTCGTATCCATTATGTCTGTCTGTTATGAATCATCCTCATATTATTCCTATTCCATTGCCTGGTTGTGTGGTTGTGTGGTTGTGTTCCGAATGAGAAGAAGAGAAGGATTAGTCCATACTCCATCACTTTTGAAATCTTTGTGGAGAACTCAAAAGTCGTTAAACCAACCGATAACTAAAATAGAATTTGTCATACGCACATAACATTGAAAAAAAAATACATAGTGCACTAAAATACCACGCTAGGTACATCCTATGTTACAGGATTTTAACAGTTAAACGAGCAGTCTAAGCACCCCATATGTACGAGTACAGTGACAATTGGCCAAAATTGATTAGTGTCTGTTTGATGTTTGCGGGGTTTAGGGGAGTCCCGTAGTATTTGTAGTTAAGCTTGTTTGTGCACATGTCCTGGCTGATTTTGTAATGTTGATTTTGTACCGTACCTACCTACGTAATTTTATTTACACTGTGGTTTTACACTGAGGTAAAAGGTGACTCTCCATGTATTCTCTATGTATGTGTGTGTCTCTGTGTCTTTGGATGGCAAAGTTGTCTAATACTGTTCTTTACAAAAAGAACCCACGAGCTATTAAGATTCAAGATTATTTTATATTAATACCTCAAACAATAACAACTGTGTAGATAAATAGGTAGCACTGATTTCAAGAAATATAAAAACATTTATATGTAAAATTTGGAAATTTACATTTAGTTGGATGCAACCATGCAACTGGTTCAAAATATCTGCATTAAAAGAGCTTAAATCTTGAGTGCCAAATTCATATTAGAATTTGATATTAAGTATTTTGATACCAACATAGCCTTTTTTAAGTTTTAAACAACTGTTTTAACACTTTCCCTGCGGGATGATCAACAATTGTGCGCAGCGCGCTTCCGGCTTGTATACCTGTTGTGTACATGCAAATCTATGGATTACGGGCAAACAAAATTGCTGTCTTTACGTCGGCACTACAAGACTGGGGACGGACATTACGTATGTATATTCAGATGATACACAGATGGTAAAAATACAATATTTCAACGAATTGTCAGTGCGTCTTGAGTCTAAAGAAATAAGATCTAGTTTATTTCCGCAAAATTGACCCGATTTAATAAATGAGCGCGCAGTCAAAGGGTTAAAAGAAAAAACGCAATTATTTATCTACAGCAAAAACAAAACAAAGCAGTATCGACTTCATTATGCAAATAAAGTGTGTCATGTTTTAAAAATCAACAATACCGCCTACGTGATTTGCAAGGTTAAACACACGACATTGATAACCACATTTTCCTTAAACAAAGCTAGTCTCGCTTCTGTTTAACGGCTCAACGCAAGTGTGAAATGTGATAAATAAAATGAAGAGAATTATATTGATTTTTATAGTACTAGTGTTTACTGTACCTTTGTATCAAGCAAAAGACTTAATTCTTGGTACTAGAGTGAACAATTTGTTGATATCTACAGAGAAAGTGGAATACGGCAGGATCCCGTTCATAAGACGGGATAAGGATTATATCTACAGAGATTCGAAGAAGCGGATTATTAAAGTAAGTAAAGTATCGAGTTTCTAAGTACATAGTATATCAAACATTCACTATCTAATTAGTTTTATACGCTCAGATAACCTTTGACATTGTTAAGAGTAATGTTGTTTGATTTTTGAAAAACAGTAGGTACTTTTCGTATTATAGTGTTTTGTGTAGCAGTGACATTATAAGTTAATATTTTATATGTGACTATAAGTAATATTGTAAAGTAATCTTTGATAAACATATCTTAAAGGAATACGGAATATAATGCGACACATATTATTCCGGATCCCTTTAAAATATGATTCTTAAAGTAATAGCCTATATAATACTATGCTATGTTACCTTAGCATAGTTTTAGTGAACGGGGATCGCTAATATTGCCGATCCTTTCCGTAAAGAAGATCTGAAGGAATTTGCAGAGCCAAACTGCCAAACTTAATTAGTTAAAGAGGCACTATGAAAAAGTTTTAAATTTCATGATGTAGATATTCCCGCATCTTCGTTTGCGCAAATTTTATGAAAAAGCTAAAAGAGAACAAACATTATATTCAAAGGGATAATATATGTATCTGCGCAAGTAAACAAACTGCTATGTATTGCTAATATTATATTTTTGTATAAATTAAAAAATAGTACTACTACTACAGTACTGGTGAAAGGGGCAAATACGTAAATAATTGAGGATTTAGTCTCAGTATCGATAATAATATCATTTAAAAAAGTAATCAAAGCACGAAAAAGGTGTTTAGAATTTGTATAAATTCATTCATTTCTATTCGAATAACACATTATCGTAGGTACTATTAATAAACTCCTTGCCTCCATCTATCTATGCCAAAAACATGTGACAGAGCCGGCCTATAGATTACATCAGTAATCACAGCATTTGCATAGATTAGGCAATCCCTTTGTGGTTCCATGCAATCAGATTCCTCGCTCGCTTGAATCGGAATTAAGATAAGCGAACACGCAAGGCAGTGCAAATCCTGTAATGTAATGCGCATATCGTATTGATATTAAACCAATTACAAGATCTGTCTGTAAAATAAACTGGTCATTTTCGATTTGAACGACTGTATAATTCCTGCCATGTGAAAGATTAAGCCATAATCAAGCACGCTACCACACCACGGAATGGTAAATTTATAAACCTGTAAGAACTTGAACGTTGAGAAGTTTTGCGATAGACCATCAGCTCAACCGGAGAGATACCATCATTCCTCTCATAATCCACCTTAAAAAGTTCTTGGGTTTTGGTTGAAAGGAGTGCATTGCCGGATTCACTTACAATTGAGACGATAACTCTAGAGTGTTTACAGGCTGATGAGTTTTCTTGTGTAAGATGGAAGGATGTAGTTGAAGCAGTCCATGTGATGGTCATTGCTATCCATAGATCTGTAACTTTGTGTAGAACAGAAGTTGAATCTGAGGTGGATCACAAAAGTTTTACTTCTCGAGCGGACTAAAATAGTCGCCTGAACTGTAAGTGTAGCTGACGCCCACATCTCTCCACAGGAAACACAATAATTGCTTCATGGCGGATTACGTGGTGACTCTCCGGTTGAACTACGTATATTTGTATATGACGACGCGGTATTTTCCAAGTTGATCTATAGTTGTAACTACCATTATATTTATTTACATTCTAGGGCATCATCGCGCGCGACCTGTCCCGGACTGAGGGGGAAGTGACGGTGACCGACGGTGGAGTAGGCGATACGCACGTTACACTACATTTCCGTAGCGGGCAGGGGGAGAAGCTGAACTATCTTATTCTCATATTCACTGGTAACAGTTAGCGTTGTTAGTCTCACAATTAAACATATTCTGTGATTGCCAGGGAATTTTTCGTTGCTCCCTTGGCAATAAAGACGGTGGATTTGCAGACCAGTGTTATAGTAATTTTTGCTCCAAACAGTAATGTAAAGTGTTGTTGTGTTCATACTCATTCATTAGTTCTAGCAATGAGCCTGTATGTGATAGGCCTCAAATACTATGACCTCAGATAATCACGAGCGAGAGGATCCCCTTTCTAACAGGTGGGTTCTCTGCTCATTAGCTGTCATGCTATAAAAAGACTAAATAAGGTGTCACGATTGTATGTATTATAAAATTATACGATATATGTTTTTTATATAATTATGTGACATAGATAGTAATTTAATAAATACTCTAGTTTTAGAAGATAGATGGAAAATAAAATTTACTACAACGTATACTGTATTTGGAATTTGACAACATTTTTTGGTGCCAAAGTCTGATTATATAATAAAAATTGTATAAAAATGCTAAGGAATTAATGAGATTAAATGTTTCAACAAAACTTTTATTTTGTGACAGCGAATTGGAATCCTGTCTTTCGGAATTAAATATTTTAGAAACATTACCTATTGTTTATTTTTTTCTTAAGTTTAAAGCAATGGCTTTGTTGACAATAAGAATATTAAAACAAATTTAAAGTAATGAATCAAAGGTTATAACGTTATAGCGAAAGTAAAGTTCAAATTAATTGCTATCTGTGCAGCAGCTAGAATCAGGTGGGAAGTAGTGCATTAATAACGCAGCGCCGCCGGCAACAGACAGACAGTTGGCTACTGCAGTACACTTCCCAGCTATACACATATAAAAGTTAACAGAATACACAAAAGGAACTGACTAAAGATGAACTTATATAACAGTTTCTTTTGTTGTTATTATTTCGCATGCTTAATGGAACTTTGACCCATTAATAGATAGGTCAGAATTAAATTACGTACTGATACAGGCTTCTATTAACGCCATCTACTGAGTACCGATCGAATTTATATTGAAATTACGCATTATTAACCCAGCGATACATTAGTTTTAATTTTATACATCAACAAGTACGATAAGTTCTCATAGCAAGATCTTCTTTTGTGATGTCCCATCAAACGTCTTTTTTGAGTTGAGTCAGTATTCCACAAAGTATGCGATTTGTTAGAAAAGTTGGAAGCATGCAAGCTATCCTATGTTAAGTGGTGGTTATAGTCATAGAATCCAGAAATACAAGAGGCCACACGTACATGAGTTGCATCTTGAAAACCAAGACCGTCGCCTCGCTTGTAAATGTGAACTAGTATACCGAAGCATAAAACTTACTTCAAAGCATATTTTCATTGTGGTGTCATAGTATTAATCATCTTATTTTAATATCGAAATATCTACAATACATACATGTTTTCTTAACAGAAATAGAAAAGTTATAAATCAGACTTCTAATGCTATGCATTTTGCTTTTTTATGTTAGAGAAATAGGAAACGAGCGTGCGGGCCCTATGATGTTAAATAAGTTATGTAGCCCAAGGACATCAACGTTCAACTTAAAACAGGACTAAATTACTGTCTGACGTACATATGTAGATGCGATGCTACTCCTAGGGATTATAATGGTCGCTTGGTTTCTAAGTGTAGCCGGCAACCGCACCGTTGCAACCGCAATATAAGAACTGTTTTACGGTAAGTAATGAGGGCGGCGGTGGTACCTCCGCGGATGCACAAGTATTTTACCACAATATAAGTCTCCATTCAGGCTATAAATTAATATCTATTGTTTAAATAATATACATATTATTCCTTTTTTTTACATTGCCGGATATCAATGCACTATAAAAAGTATCTAATTAATTAAATGTATTTAAAAGTTAAATTTTAAGAGTTTTACGACTTTCCGAATCCAAAAGCTTAATTACTTATTTGGTTTGTTTGGAAAAAATGCGTGGACAATCAATTGTATGTAAATTTTATTGTTTATTTAATGATTCATTGGGCCTGCTTCAAATGAAGACATAAATTTCAAACGAGGAGAGTGTAAAGGAATGCATAATGACTCCGCACTTTCACGACACAAAATACTGTTTGACTTCTCCATTGTCCTCATATTTATGCTAAGTCTATGACCATCATTATCTTGAAGACATCGTAAAACAAACGTTAGCAAGCACTCAACAAGCATTTTCTGTTACACTTAAGCATACAATGAGCGTTATCATTGCCAATAAAATATACTTGTAACAAGTAAGAAGCATTGTATTTCAAAGAGAATTTCAAGTGTAAAAGTCGTAAGGTGAGTGCGTTTTTGCATCGCAAGTACACCGCTGGATGTTATTTCAGACTCATCGCCACGTCATCTCCCTTTGATCTTCCTCCGACTTTTTGCCAGCCCTTGTTTAATGTGACGACAAATAACTCAAACAAGACTTTTTGATTTTATAGAGTACAACGTGTTTTAGCGTTTTAAACGTGCACTTCGTCATTACTAAGAATACCAAGACATTGGAACTAAAATACGGGACACGAATATGATATTACTAACATGGGGCAGAATATGATAATTTCATATTTTTCAATACTTTTTTTTGCGAAAAATTCCTTTTAATGCCAGTTTTTTATCTTGTTATATGTATTAATCTTAATACTTTATGTAAGTAATATTTAAAATAAATTTTTAGTTTTAAAATAATTACGTGTTCCAAGGGAACAGTAATGCGTTTGAGACTGCCTTTAGTAGTATTCTGCTTAATATAGATCCAGTACAAGGTTTTAATGTGTGACAATGGACTGCGCGTTTGTTAGCTACTTTGATTATACTCGTATATAAGCAAATTAAGTGCGTTAAGCTCCATATCTTATGTACATCGGAAGGAATCGACAAAGATAAGCAACGTCTGGCTCGGTCGGTATTAAGATGGGGACCAATAGTAGGAAAACATTTAGGTTTAAAATTTTCTGTCAGGATTCTTATAAGAGCTGGCAGTTTTCAACTCTTGTTAATGCTATATGCGCAGTTTGATACCATCCGACTGAGTGGCTGCTAATTTGATTCTCCATTGTCACGCAATGGAGTAGCGTGGTAGAGTATACTCCAAGGCTCCGTCAGTTGTGGACAGAGATTCTAATATAGGGAGTAACTGGCAGAATAGGATTGATAGGACAGAATGTTCTCCGTTATGCGTTGATGGTCACCCGCTTGTGAGATCACCACGTTCGCAGGATGTTTGCGCGGCTGTGTTCTGTCAGCTTTACTTTAGCACTTTTATTTTGAACTCACTTATTCGAGCAATGTGCAAATTTGATGTAATATTAACGTGTTTGAAGGCGGTCAATTTATGATAATGCAACTGTTTATGTGTGCGAATTCTGTAAGAAAATATTTTTAATGTAAAATATACACACATACATATATTGGAGCTTGGGGCTAAAATCTATGCGCTGTGTTTACTGCCAAATTATGAAAGTAGGTGTCAGAGTAGCATTCGGCCCTATTATGGCACCATAGCCCTTACAGTTACCGTTGTTCAGTCTTTATTCATTACGAATTTATTTTAACGATTTTAAAAATAAGGGTAATAAAACTTTACCTAAACAACCTAAGGACGGTCCGCTCATGCCACATGGTGCCAAGAAAGTTCGCCGCATTCCCGCGCTACATAGCGATCGCAATTCTCTGCATGAGATATGAGTCAGATCTCTTGTCAATAGTAGTATTGATTGAACTGTTGGAAGAAATATTTTTAACTTTTAATTTATTTATTTGTCTGTTATTGTATTGTAATGAACATCACAAAATGGTACATTACTTCAGACTGTACAGGAACTGTACACACTTCAATAAAGTTTATACGTAAGACTTTTATTGAAGTTATTTGTATATGAACCTATTTGTATATAAGTCCAGTTAATGGACATAACCTATAGCGCACTGAGTACCTTGTATTTATGTGTTCTAATATTTTTTCATTAAAATCTGCCCTTATTTCGTGAGAATTGATTCATGTTTTTGAAAAGTACTCAATCCCCCTCACATGAATAATTAAATGAAGCTGCGATTTTATGAACCAATGGTATGCCTATTTCTATTTCTATTTCCAATCCTAATATGTCAATCAGACCGGCGGCGGAATGCAAAATCGAGTAAAACGCATACGTTGTACGTCGGAACTCCATTTGGCTTGATTGAGCTCTGACTACAATACAGCGCCGCTACAGGATTCCAATATAGATAGAGACTATGCACTGCAACTAGAAATATATTCTGTATGTTCACAAAACAAAAAATGGAGCGATGGTCGCTTAAATATGGCTGGATATATAAGCAAGTATTCTAGTTTTCTGAACAGTGTTTTAATGTCTGTTGAAAATAGAACTACGAAGAATTCTAGTTCATTTTATTACAATGTATTGCACATCCATTTCCTACTAAATTTGTAGAAGAAAAATAAAAATATTTTTTTTTTAAATGGAAGCTGGATCGTAAACAGATAGCACGACAGTCAATATTCCTTACCTCTTACACGAAGAATCTGCATTTTGAAATCTTGGCACACATCTATAAATTTTCGAAGTTTCGTGCATATTGAAAAATGTTATTGCTAGTTTTAATAGCAAACGAAAATTTTGAGAGGAAACTTACATTGAGGCTTCTACATAAAGAACTTGTTTGAAGAGTGTTGAAGACCAAATGTTGCACCGGCTTAGGATTGCGACACCCGTATCCAAGACACGACGTCAAGTCGCGCATAGATAGTATCACGATGCGATGTCTTGTTGTGATCTTTTATGACGAAAGTTGCTGTACTGGTCTTTCTTTGGCACTGACATCTCCAACCTAAGTGGTAGTGAGTCTCAAGGTATCACTCTTTACCTGGGTAATTCTCAAGGGATCTACGGTTCGGTGTTTTTTTGAAGTACTCCGCCCTTAGATTTGTTGTCATCGTCAGTTACCAACCTGATTTGCATTAAGCAACCACTCTATAGGTCAGTCTCATTTCGTTAGTCGGAGGAGACCTAGCCAAAAAGCTAATGAGGGAGCGGCAGCTCTCGGGACGCATATTTTTTACAATACTTGTCGTAGATTTCCACGACACGAAATTGTTTCGCAATACGACATCGTAACATATCACGATGCAATGTCGTACCGTATGCAAATGCTTTGGCTCTTACACACATACGTATAATTTGGATATAGTTCAGTAACATGTACAATACGTCCATAATTGAGTGTGTCCCCAGTCCGTTCGACTAAACTGAACGTATCAATCCCCTGCAGGCGAATTGATATTTCCTCTTTCCGTCCAATACGTGGTTAATTGCGTTTCCGGTGCCCATTGTTCGATCGGTCAATGTGATGCATTAGCGTCGTGTTTTAAATTATTGCAGTTAAAAGGTTGGTTTGACAGGTTTTTGATTGTTAATACAAGTAACGAGACAAAGAGACGTATTTTACATTTGACAAAAAGTCAATTTATTCCTTTTAAATCCGTAGGTAGCCTATATATTGTAAGTTAGTTGCAAATAAAGGATTTGTTTTTTCTTTTGTACTATATATAAACAATTATAATTTGCAATAAATACAATAAAGTATACAATCGTTGCTTATGTCAACAAATCAAAACTTACCCTCCGCGTGGGGCCAGAGCAAAAGACTTTTACTGACTAACACCGCACGTTTAAACACGCCTATTCCTATTTAACATTACTACTTAACACACTCTTTAATGTTCCGGAGATCATTGGTACTTAGTTCAGAAGACGAAATAATTTCGTATATTTTTTTATTGACAGTTCTTTACGAAGGTGTGCCAATCTGTACTATGGTACTAGATAACTGATAAACATACGCATATATATCGAAATATATACTTAAATAGATATTTTTTCCTCCACACACCACTCACTACTAATTTTCTTCATCATTCTAATATTTATTTTCGTAGTAATCAAATCTACGACTACTGACTTAACAGTCAGCGTCACTAGCCACTATACTAAAAGGCCAGACGGTCTTTGAAGTTATAATGACACAATCTTACTTTCGTACTGCAGAACTTGTGCTGTTCTTAAGATTTGTCAAAGGGAACAAAGAGGTGCTCAAATTCAAGGCACCTTGGCACTCAAGAACTAATTTGGCGAAACACGTGGTTTGAGCATATACTTGTTTAAGTAGAGCCTGTGTTGTATTCAAAAAGTGACATAATATACAAAAAATATGAAAGTATATTACGGAATGCATAGTACGATTGTCATCAATTTATTATACTCATAAAACAGGTCTGTTTTTTTTTTAAATAAAAAAAAATATTTCTTTAACATCGAGTGTTTCCTTTATATAATTAGTGCTTTGGAAACGCCTGGTAAACAAATGTCTGTGTTAGGCGCCTCCGCTCTTCCATAACAAAAGCATAATAAACATTATAGTTATAAGAAATAAACAAAGT
>DWON01000061.1:0-50978 GCA_018251015.1 Phocides pigmalion okeechobee
ATTTGGGTTACACTGAAAACCAGCAGCCGCAGTGCTCCTGCGCGACGGCACAAGCTGAGTGTGACCCTTTTCGTATTGCAACAATTCTAGTGTTTGTTAGTTTATACTATTTTCACTTTATAATTGCATTTTTTTGTTTTTGTTTTTGTTTAACATGTTAGTTTTAAATTCTCTGTATCTGTTGGTAATACGAAATAAACGTTTTATCTATCTATCTATCTATTATTATTATTATTATCGTGTACTTTACCCACTTCAAATGACTAAACAATCAAAACAGTCACAATAGAATAGTAAAGGACACAAAGCAACATCAACAAAGGTCCAACTGTCAGATTAATGTGCTAGTTTTCGGCACGACGCGATAAATAAGGCGCAATCAAATAAACTAGGTGTTTATTGTTATCGCATATTTCCCGCGCGCAAATCAGGGGATTTCCATTAAGGAATGGCGTATCTCGCGACAATCCGATAAGGACACGCCGACTCACACTCGCCACTAAGTGCGTTGCCCTTTGCAATTTATTTTAGCGTACGGCATTTACAGTGGTCAACATTGTCGAATGTGTACTTACTCTCGCTGCTTGTGGATCGTAAACAACAGACTACATAAGCAACGTAGGTTGCCAAAAGGCCAGATGTTGGAGGGTTGTCCTGTTGGTATCCTCAACATATATTTAAAAATATTCAAAATCAAAAATCCTAAAATCAAAATATTTTCATTAAAATAAGATTCATTACAGAACTCTTTTTGAACGTCAATAAACTACCACCGACTTGTAAGGTGTTTCGTTTTGGAGAAAAGACGGCGAAGCAAACTCCAAAACACACATCTTTTAAACTGGCCTTACACTGGTCGATATATATTTTTAATTATTTGGCACATTCTTTTTTTTCTTTTTCCTTCTTTTCTTGTATCGAAAATGTCAATATATTCAGTAAATTCATATATATATAAATCTAAAAACAATAGTATGCTTCATCTTTCCACCATAACCAGCATCAGATATATAGTCTACAATCCCCACAAATTTACAGTCCGTCAGTGGTAAAAATTCATACGCTATTCAAAGTTCCTGTTTCGAAGGACATGTTAATAAGTCTTATTATAGATAGATTAGAGTTAACCGTTCATTATACATAGATCCTATGGGCGGTTTCAACCATGTGACAAAAGAATTGGTAACTCATTCGAATTTCCACTTATACGTCGAGAGTAGCATCAGGACTCCCCAGTTGTATTAAGAGACCAGTGTTCAGGATTAGGACACAAGAAGAATTGCAACCAACATATTGGTCTGATTGCGAAGAAAATAGTGAATGGAGGCAGAAGGGATGATTTCAAGCACTCATGTTGTAGTCATGTCTGTTTTTTTATTTTGCTTGCTTCAACGGCGTAAAATAACATGATACAGAAATCATTTTATTTTGATATTATATGAAATATAAATTACAACATTAAGTCAGAGAATCAGTTAATATGCGCCGTTTTTGTCTTTATGGATTGGATATCATATTTCATAAAAGTCTTATGGGAGAGTTGCAAATAATAATATTAAATGAAAAACATACGATAAAAATATATAATGACAATTTAATTAAAAACTAATATTTAAAATGCTAAAGTAGATGTTTGAATGCTTCCTAGATTAACTTTTATAGACTAAATTTTGTTTCGAAATAATAGGAAATTGCGCATATCCTGACCTGTACGAAATAGTAAGAAGATGAATATTTATAAGTAACAAATTGACATTTAGAAGACTAGCACCAGTTACCAGTTGCAGGAAGTCGATGACGTTCCAAACCTCATACTTTCAATCGCTTACTTTATGTACTACTTAAAGGACAGTAGCATGTATTTAAATGAAGTTAAAATAAGCCGTTTGCTACGAGCAGGCAGTGTGAGTGTCCCCAAGTCGATGTTTACAAGATAGTTTATGGTCTTGTTTGTTGGTCGCCTTGACGACTGCACCCGCGGTATATAGGTTGAGAATGCCGCCCGAATGTTCGCAAACAACTACTGCGTACAACCGGATGGTTGGCTTCTAAGGCTTCTAAAGTTATGTGCACAACTTAGAGACGGTGCTTTACCGAACTGCATCGTATCGCAAATTTAACTTGCTCTACACATTTGAATCCTAGATTCATTCGAGCCCATTGGTAGAGTTTTTGCTGAATAAAATTTTCCCACACTGGTGAATCGTTTTTGTTACATTTTGTTTTTAGAAATCTTGGCGTATTTCTATCAGGCTGCTTAATGAGATTAGTTGTTTTGAGAACCTGTTGAGACTTTTTTGAGAAAATCTCTGTTATAAACATTTAAGTAGACCGCAGTTTGTTCTGAACATTGCACGTGCACGAGGAGAAATGACTTGAATTGAAACAGCTTACATGATAGTGATATTAACTCCTCTTATTTTGAGACCCAAGGGTCAGCTCCTTTCCATAGCACAGAGGCACAGTAAAATCTTGGCGATGCTTGTTCAAAGACATTTGTCGGAAGGTCATAGGTGACGTATGACGTATGTCCGTGCTTAATAGTAAATAGAAAAATCTTTCTCATGACATGGACATCATTTGATCCATATCAGTTGGACATGTAGCGGTCTTTTCCAGTACCTTGCTTTTTCTCATGAAATGTGAGGGATATTGAATTAAATTGATTTTACGTACTTGTTTTTCTTATTATTTAAATTTGTTACTGGTAGCTGTAACTGTATACCACTTCAAAAAAGGATAAAAATATCTACTGAACTTGTATTTCAACGAATTCTGTACAAGTGTACCTTTGTTGACCATTCGTACTTATCAAGATTCCTTGCTATTTTGTGAAGTATGAAAAATAAAATTAAGTGGACAGAACTGATTCTTCTTTTTATTAAATGTAATATGTTTCAAAAGTTATAATAAAAAAAATAAGGGTTACTATTAAGTCGAAATATTATATAAGTAATTGGTATTTTCCAATCATGGTTGCAAGTCAAAATTCAAATTCTAGTATTTCATATCATTATAAGGTTAAATGCCTTAACGATTTATCAAAGATACAATGTACAATCAGTTCATCGGCTTAGAGCGCCGTTGTTGGCTGCAAGAAAAACGCCCGCGGATGAAACTTAATCATTGCTAACACATTACAAAGTAAAACTTTAGAAAGTGAACACACGAGACAGCTAATTGATTGACACACACCGTCAAAATCCCTCCACAGCCTGTAAGATAAGGGAAATATTATTTTAAAACGTGATTAATAAGTAAGGAAAATTCTTTTGCTTACTCGTAACATCAGTATCGCGTTGATGTCTATCGCATGCAATGAAAGTATCTCTCACCATTTTAGTACCAAGTTTAAGGCCTGTTATTCGTTCCACATGTTCTCAATTGGCACCGCGAATAGCTGTGTTCTAAATTTGAGGCTTGTGTTTGTTTGTAATATCTTAATTCTGAAACAGATTAATTAATTTTAATACTTTATCATTGAAGCTGATTTATTTAAAATAGGTTAAGCTATACGGATTTTCTATGATAATTGTTTCAAATATAATTAAAATTATGAGGATCATTAAAAAAACTATTATAATATATATATAAAGAAAATTAATTATTTTTCACTAGTACGTAACGCTAATAACATAGTATTCATAAAAAAGCGAACTGACCATCTTTGTCCTCTAGAGTAGCAACGTATTTAAGTACGACTTCAAATAGGATTATGAAGGACCATAACCTCAAGTAGGAATTGAACTATTTAACATCAGGGAGTCTACATGCTCGTTTACTACTGTTTTCTCATAAAAACCCGGACAATGGCATCTTACCATGTATTTTTAATTATAAGATATATGTCTATGATTTTTTTAAGACTGTAATTCCATAGCTACCTTATACATCGATGAAAAATGTCGAACAACTTCGTCGTTGGAGGAATAAAGTAATTAATAGAGTTTAGATGGACTTCTGCTCAATATTGAGTTGGTTACAGATGTCCTGGGCCGTTAATGGCCAACATCTGTCGATTGTCTGCTCGTTTGCTTTAATTTCATAAAAACTATGACGTGCAAAAATAGTGCTATAATTTAATAGTTAAAATTCAACTTTAATTTTAGCGCAACTTGAAGTGTTGTGGGCAGCAGGAAATACAATACCCGTTTCGCGGCACAATATCTCCCAAGTATAAACACAACATTATTTCAAACAGAATTATAAAATGATTTGTTGGTAGCTGAACCGTCGCCCGTGGCATTGAGGCTTCGCGCGTTGAAATATCGTTCTATTTTGAGATATTGCCATGTAATATTCTTGTTTGGTTGGCGAGTAGAGCTGCATTACCTTAATAAGGCGTAGTTGATTTAAATATATATGGAGACAGATTTATGTGGGCAAGTTAAGCAAATTATATCGAATTGAAATTACAATTATTAAGTACTCCAAAAAATGTATTAAAGTAAACTATAAAAAGATACAATCTATTTACGTCTATAAACCGAAGTTGTTAAAATTTTTAAAATTTTAGTTATGTCTTTAGTGTTATTGTGTTTTTTCTAAAAGTTGTGGACAAAAATCCTTATTTTTATTAATAAATAAATTTCCATTTATTGTTTAGGTATCATATACATGTATATAACATATTATGTTAATGATTTTTAATATATTTTGAACACAATTCTGTTTTAGCAATGTCAATACAGTTATCTACGTGTATAAAACGGTCCACTGTCCCTACGTTTCTGTTGTTCGAAAATGCAATTCATCAAAGGTGCCATAATAATATTATTGCAAACAAAACAAAATATTTTGACCTTCAAGTTTAGTTTATAAAATAACGATAACAATCGATACTCCGGCACTAACAAAATTATTGAAAGTAGAACAAAGATCAGATAATGCAACACGAACTGGGCACTTATCCATTCACAGTGGAACCCACGAGCAAGCTACAAATATTCGCTACTGGTCTTATGTAAAAAGATTACGTGCGAACATTCCTGACACCTCTATCGAATCTAACGTAGAGCACGATTAAAATGATAATCACTACTTGTGTATGCGAATTTGTAATATTTGCTCTACGACTCTACATAATTCCAATATTCCATTGCTGTTTTTGTACTAATATTTAAGATTAGGTTAGCGTGTAAGAAGCAATGAATTGTGAAATAATGGGTATAATAGAAGAATGTTGTTGTTTATTTTAGTTAGATCTTGGACGTTAATTGCGTTGTATGATTGTTATTATTTGTTTACGACCGTGTTTTTATTGTCAATAGATAAGATATTACTCTGGATAATTGTTTATTACTTATTGCTTTAACATGTGGTATGTTTGTAGGTTTTCAATTACATTTACTATTATTCTGAAATGGCAATTATTACGACCTTTAACACAAAGAACTATGAATTGCTTGTTATATTTTAGTGGAGTAGATTAGTAGAATTGTAGGATTAAATTGTGGAGCTTTTATAGATTTCTTATTGGCAAAACATTCCTATATACTCACAGCCGCAATAAATTGACGTAACTTTTTATTTCTATACCACATGAATTGAAAAGAAATTCTTAATGTTTAGTACAATTAACCGTAATACATTAATGAAAACCGCGCAGAGATCAGTTGAACGTTCCAAAAAATAAACGCACAAAGGCTTAGACAAACGGCTAACAAACAAAAATCTAACAACTGTTCTTTTGGGTTTTGTTGCGTTAATGAAAAACTTAAATAGTTTTTTTCATATCTAACACATACAAACAGGGTTTGATTAAAATGTAATTATCTGCATATACAAGTTTTTAGTCCAGGTTTTTAACATTTATCGATAAGGAATAACACCTAACACTGTTAAACGAATACATTGATGTCATCCGCGTCAGGCGAGTGGCGAGTGGCGAGTGGCGAGTGTCGAGTGGCGAATGTCGAGTGTCGAGTGTCTGACGGACAGCGGCGCAGCAATTAGAAGCGAAGTGGCGCTAATTAACACGAGCCGCTAACGAACTGCTCATCAACTGCGGACGGATAGCGGCTTAACATACCCCAAGTATCCAGTACATACCAGGTCTTCTTAAGAATATTTAGAAAAATGGACAATGATATAATTAACTCATCTAATAACACTTGAGATTAAAATTAAAACTTAAAATTTAAATTATATTAATGGGCCTCGTCGCCTTAAATAAATAAAATTAAAAGTATAACCTACAGTGCCTAACGTAAAGGATGATGTCGCGATGTGATGATGTAAATATCTCGTGTATCAGTATGGATTAAATAATATAAGGAATCAGAGTAGCTTGATCCAATATCTTTTACTGTCTTTAAAATGAACTTGAAGTATTTTTACGTCAGTTAGAAAGTTTTGGTTACTGAGTACACTTATGTATCTACGAAGCCATCTTAACCCTCAGGAGTAGCAATATTTACAAATGATTTTACATAATTATTTAGTTCTGTTTATAGTTGTATTTGGAAGACAATGGTCTTAAATCGTATAGATTACGCTCTTCCGATATCCTACTAACAAAAAAACTGTTTTATGATTTATATTTCACATCGCATAGATTGCACGCTCGTTTGCTTTTCTACTAACAAAAAAACGTTATCTATATTTTAAAATAATATTTCGTTGGTCAGTTAAACTCCCGTCGAATTCCCCGGGATGCCTGCGTTCAATAATTGGCGTAATTAAGAGTCCCGGCTGCCGCTGCAAGTGTCGCGGGTAATCAATATGGACGATTGTCGCCAGCCTTATTAGTGTCTGTATTCGCATAAAAATATCTGCATGACCACACAAATTACCATCTGCTTATGACATTACATAGTATGTGTTATCTACATGTAAACTACAAAGTCATACATGTTTTCTTCTCAAAACAATAATACATTCTTAAAAAATATTCAAATAATCTCTCCTTAAAAACTGGGGATCATTTTGAAACTTACGTATGTCAGAATGTGACGGTAAAAAATGTATAATTTAATTCAGCTACAGTAAAGACCAATAGAATTATTGTTGTCTCATATATCTCGTAATATGTTACAATATAAAAATCAGCATGTCAGAGCAAAGAATGAATGCTCCACTCACCGCTCTGCTTACCGCCCCGCTCACCGCCCAGCTGATCACTCCGCTCACCACCCGCTCACTGCTTCGCTTCGTGGCCCGTCAGATGTTTTATTCAAATAATTTTGAAACGGATCATCAAATTATTGCTGAGTTAGTATGTGGCTCGCTCCAAAGTGAGTTTCTGATGTTTTCCTTCAACATTAAAACAAGTTTTTATATTCCATATACATATAAAAATAATGGTGGGGACTGTAAATCTGGATTTCTAATGAAACGCAGAGCTAAAAATGATATTTTTTTTCTAATACGCACGTATTTTTTAATAATTAGAGGTTGAAATGAGACGCCAGGAATTCAAATCCCGGACTCCTTGTATTAAAATCTTATCACCTGAATCTTATCACTAGGCTGTCACTACAAAAAGCTAAATACGCTTGCAATTTCACAAATATGAATTGTATTATTTTCCTACAATAGTTTTACGTGTCGGCACTAATGGATAATTATTATGTTCACGCAAGTGTTTAGCCATTTAACATAATTATATATAATTACACTGATAATGGCTAATAGCATCTTAGCGATTGTTAACATTACAACCGAATATATTAAACAAATGAGATTAATATACACATATCCACAAAATAAGGCGACTTTTTGAACTATGGATATAGTGATAGAAAGAGAAGTGTAGTAACAAATAAAGAACAACAACACTGTGACAATGCGTTGTATGCAAGGACCCTTATAAGGCTAGGGTCTGGCAAATCAAGAAAGGAGAACTCAACGAGGTTACTTGGGGACAGATAGTGTTTTTTTTTAGTTTTCATTAGTTTTAGTTCATTAATAACTTAAATTAATGTAATTAAGTAATCAGAAATTAATGTCAATAGAGTTCAAATATCCTTTTTTAATGTTTGATCGACGCTGCTTTTGACAAAGGTGCTAGTTTATACCTCGGGAAGTGAACAGTAAAGCAGCCACATTCTTCGCGCTATACTGCATGGACAAGAAATCCCTTAAGATTTTTTGGGGCTAGGCTTTTACTATAAATGGTTCACATTTTACTATGTAACGGGCATTTACGATTAAGGTCTTACGCAATTTTAGTGAGTAACTATTATATAGTAAAATGTGTAAATTTTGCGATGATATTCGTTGAAAATAATATACTCACGTTAATTAATTTTACAAATACAATTACTTAACCATCATATTTGTTATCAAGTATTATTATTACAAGATTTTAAAGAAAAGAGAAATTAAAGCGAAACAAATAAATTAAATATTCCATCCAAAGTTGTTTGTGGCGTAGTGCCCAGAACGCTGGTAGCGTTTCCTTGAGCCAACCGGCTAGCATTAATATCGATTAAACACATATTCTTATTTAATACCTAAATATGTAATAGACATTTATAATTTATATATTAAGAACGGTAAATATAATAGATGTTATTATCAAGTGAGGCAGACCTCAGACGCAGTGTAACGGTTCGCCTAATGATATCAACAGGACCTGTGCTCTTTGAAGCATGAGTGTTTTAGAAAATTTTCCACAATCAGGCACTACACATGTCCGACGGTTCAAGAATTTTCTACATTTTAAAACACCACGATTATTTTTACTATGAAAATTACAATTAAATAAAACGTGGATTACTGATGTGAACAAACCTGTATCAAATAATAACTTAAACTTTGTAAAAATAAATTGTCACGAACGAACATATGTTCAAACTAATCTCCAATACAATCCAACTCCTCTGGATAAAATTATTTGAATGTGTACGGCTGAAAACAGGTAGTGTTTTTGTCGTCTTTATTTTTTTAACGAACAACGAAAATTTTATACAGGGATAATGCTGCTGATGTATGTATAATAATAATATGTTGGAACAACTTACACACTATCCGACTATCCGATCTCAAACTAGGCAGAGACGGTTATTGTAATTGATAGACATACGTACTTAAATAGATGAATATTAAATATATCCATACACAGACTCGTACCCATCATACAAATACAAAGTGGGAGTTGAACCCAACCATCGAACCAATTTAGCAATAATCGTCATTAACCACTAGACGAAGGGAGCGGTCTAATATTACGAAACGTATAAATTTATGAAATATAATTAATTGACTATTATACAAGACAAATAAGGTATTTAATTTGGAGGTATTCTAGCAATGTCACGAGTACATAAATCAATTAAGTTTCCAAACCCCGCGAGGCCAGGCTTCCATAAAACGGTGGCAGTAGTAGGCCAACGGTTTTTTGCGCGTTCATTCGCCACTCGCTAATTGTGTTGGAAAAGTCACGAAGACATTTTCCGAAGGCAAAAACACCGTCACGCCCAGTGCCAGCCAGTTTTTGTGGCGTTTTTGCCAACAGTGGCATCCACTTTCGTGTTTCTAGAAATCGCTATTAAGTAAACTTTTGTATTGTACTCCTAGTTATTGCAACTATTGTACCTACTGTGTTAATTTTCTACCCGTCGCTCCGGGAAAGGAAAATTTACAGTTATTTTTAACTTGTAATCATATAATTGCGCGAATAACGTCCAACCGTCAATACAGTAAATAGAACATGTATGTGTTTGAACCCATACTCACATTTAACGACGTTTAGTTACGAATTCCATGTTTGTGCTTATTAAATACCATCTTCTCTATTGAAATACTTAGGATGTTTCTAGATTTCTACTGCCTCTCTTACTATAATTGCTTATCTTGAGTACCGGTTACACAGTAAAAAATATTAATTCCCCGATGATATATTTTTTTAAATCATGTATATATTATATATGTACAGGTTTTAAAGGTGCGGGAATTATAGTTCGATTGGGGAGGTATCACCTCCGCCCTCATAATCCGCCGTAAAGCAATACTTGTGTTTCGGTTGGTGAGGTGCGAATACCGCCTATGTACACTTTGAAGAGAGGCGACCATCTTAGTCCTCAGGAGTAGCAATATGCATAACATAACATAAAAAGGCGATACTGGCAAACCTATTTCTAGCGTGAAGTAATTCATGTGTTTTAATACAAAGGCGTAGTTGTTAAGCCACTTTGTAACACCGAATACAATTGCATTACTTCTTGTGGTTGGTTTTACGGACGTACATTGACGGTTGTAGTCATTTATGTTCTTATATCACTAACTTTATTTAGGTAACATGATAATTTAATATACATACGAAGGTAGGAGAACTGTAGTAGGAACGAGGAGGTACCATCGCCGCCCTCATAATCCACCATAAAATATTACTTGTGTTTCGGTTGGAGAGGTGCGATTGCCGGCTACACTTTGAAACAAGGCGACCATCTTAGTCCTCATGAGTAGCAAAGCAACTACTTTCGAGCTCAGATAGGATTTCGGTCATGTTTGTAGTTGCACGTGGATATCTATGAGCTGCAACTACTTATCGTCGGGTCATTTGCTTGCTCGTTTGCTACTCTTCTTTCATCAAAAAAATGTGTGTCAAATCATCAAAATTCATTAGAATTTTATAGGCTAACAAAAGTAAGTAGGTTGCGCCTTGCGAACACAATCTCATCGGTTACTTATTCCAATGTCTGCTACGTAATGAACTCTTAATGAGAAGTGAAAATAAAAGTTATTAGTGCTTCATTTTCACTTAAATTGTAAAAACAAACATTATTCAATTCCATTTCTAAAAGAAGTTAAATTTCATATCTACATATACGTAATACATTTAAATCATAACTCCTCATCTGTAAGGAGGTAGAAATAATGACTGATTGCTAACATTTAATTGACATTAATGTCTTCTATCGGTCTACCAATCACCATTTAATTAACCTTAATCTTAGCGTAAATTTACGACTTTGCATGAAAAATATAAGCATAGTAAAATTTTAACTAAATTAAATCAGCCGTTTTCAAGTTAAAGCATGTAAAGCATGTAGCACGCATGCAAATAAAACTGAGAACCTTTAATACAGTAGAAAGGATATGTCTTTTATTCTATCTACATAGTCTTCTAATATGATCTGCCTGTTTATTAACAGCATTTAATTGTATTTAACATGTGGTTTTATCTGTCTTTACATTGACTTTGTCTCTGGAAACTAACGCACGGTGTCACGAGCGACACTTTTCGTGGTATAAGGCGAACGTCTGCATACTTAGCGATCAGCTCAGAACAATGCTGGCGTAATGTCGCGCGACGTGCCAACGAGGAAACTATGACACGTCCGGACACGTACCGCCATCAATCAACGCGAGTGAATGACCTCACCTTATCCTTCGACAATGCGTGACGTCAGCCACCAGCCGCCGTACATGGCGCTGGCCGACCTGACGCTGATCGACGTATGGGGGACAAAGGACTGACTGAATTTCGATATAAGGGATGTGTTATTTACGACTTTTTGTTTTATCTGTTGCGTTTATGGATAAGCAGTTGCTAAGGGCTCGTGCACACGAAGCTATGTATGTATAGTACTTTTACTATGTGTCGGGTAATCACGATTAATGTTTTTTGATCACTGATATTTCGACGGCAATGCCTATATTTTGGCATGGCTAGTCATCAGAGCTAAAGTGAACTCGTTTAAAATGATGTGTCATAGTACTATTATCTATAAATTATTAAAAAAAAATCATTAATATTCTTCATGGCAGAATACTAAAAAGTTTTCTTAAATGCAATATTAACTGAGTTGTGTGACGACTAGCAGGTTTATCGGTTTTAAAATTTCCGCCTAGTCAACCGCTTTGTAGATTATGGCATTTATTTTAATAAGTATGGATTTTTTTAAAGAATAGATGTGAGATTTCTTTTAAGAAATTATATTTTTAATCACACTTTCCAATTTTAGTTAACTAAAATATTAAATTTTTTAACTAGTATGAATTTTATTTCAATTTTTACACTGGGACAACATTTTTTAAAGTTTATTTTTTTCTAACATAAAAAATATTACTTTAAAATTAATAAATTTTATTTTACATTGAATTGTTGTAATATAATTCTGTAAAATGTAAATATCAATCTATTTCTCAGAAAATTTGTAAGTTTTTTTCTTTTCTTCTTATGCCTTTATAGCAATAATAATTAAATTCGTTTGTAAATTCCAGCATGTATACATGCCTTAACAGTTCCATTTTTAACCGAAGCCCTGCCAACTCAGTGCAGTCTATGTATACAATGTAGAGCTGACTCTACGACGCCGTCCGCTCGCTTTGGAAATGCGTCCAACATCTGACAAGTTAATTCGAACCCTGAAAGGACTTTAGCGTTTTACTACATTATTATCGTCTCTATAAACGTTACAACAAACAGTCCCAGTCTCCATAAAAAGTTTTTAAAATATCAAACTGTTTTTAACGCCTTTTATCGAAACGTGACGCAACGAATATGTCTAGACTAAATATAATGTGCTATTTACTACAATTTTCATAACAACTTGATGACTTTATGATCAGAATTTTAATTTAAATTTCGTCTCCATCTGGTATATTTTTCTCAAATCTTAATCTAAATTATAATGTGGGTGTTCATTGAATTTAAAAATGAAAGAATGAAGCCTTTTTGGAAAATGATTAACACCCAGTCATTATAGTTTATTGTTAAATAGGTTCTTCTTTTCATTTGTAAGCTGATAATGGTGAAATAATATATATTTAGTATACCTTGTGGTTCTTCTGATAGGTGTACTAATAATTAATTATTTTGCGATGTATGAATTATTTGCGTATAATACTTATTAGGAAAAATGTTGAATGTCATTATATTTATTCCACCAAAAGCGTTTGATAAAGTTTAAAGGTACAAATTACCCTTTGACGTATTTGGTTACTTTTTGCATTTTCGGATGCCAGTTTAAATTATAAAATATAGTTAGTTAGTAATATTAATGTAACAACCTAAACATAGAATATAATAAGGCGGCTAACAACTCCAGATATCAACTTTTGCCGACAGATCCTTTATAGTTTATATAAGAACTTACAAAGGAATTTTGAAATGGGTATGGGTTGAAGGTTTGTAAAGATATATTGTTATCATCGACATCTGTGGACAGAGCCGTTGGCAATAGCTAGTTTAAATGTATGTGTCGATTTGTTTTTTTTCGCAATGCTATTTTTATGAGGAGCACGTGTCATATAATTATCGACGATTAGCTCTGATTGACGGCTAATGGCGGCTCGGCAATTAGAGGCCGACGTGATAATCTTTATCGCGCGATTGGCACCGCCATGCTTTCTACGCCATAATTGAAAATACGTAATACACGTTCGAAATAGTCACAATTTTCCATTCTCACTAATATTTTTATAGTATCGTTTAGTGCTTCATTCGAACTGCAAATTGGATTATTATTTCATAAAAGAATTTGTATAAAGTTTGTTTGTATAAATCCTAGAAGTCATATAATCCTAGAATCAAACCAGCATGCAGCTCAAACAATATTAATGGATATCTGCTGTGCATGGATTTTCATTTTCATGGATCAATTTCCAAGAGAAAAATCACATAACCAAGACATTTTCTTTAAATGTTGGTAGAACTATAATTCGACCGAGGCGGTACCAGGGCCACTCTCATAATCCGCTATAAAGTAACTCTTGTGTTTCGGTTGGAGAATTGTAGTTGTTGGGTCCTCTTAAAAGCGAGCCGACTATAAATCGATCGAATATACATAGCTTTTGCAACCTTCCAAGACTGAAAATACTTCCAAGACTTAAGTTGTTGTCCACTCCAGTAACTGATTTATTAATATCATATCAGTGTATTGATTTTCCGGCACATTTTACCTTTTTAATCTTTTGATTTTTTTAAGAAGATTAGAAACAGTTGTACAAATATATTGGGTGATTTCTCATCATTATTTTTGCGTTATCATCCGACAAGCCTGAATGAAGTTGATGTTCTCAAGAACAACCTCAATATTTCTGCACAAATTGTATCTGATATTGCTTATACAAGTGTGAAATATTTTTATGTCATAATGGAACATACATTTCACTATTCCAAATATACTGTTTATGTATTAAGGTTAGGGTTGTCAATCCGATGTTAAATATAATATTTGATTGGTTACATGCGGTTTTTTTATTTTTTTGCAATGGTGACCCTTTTCTTTACTTACTGCTTGGCATAATTCTCTCCTTATGATTTTACAATTTAAACAATTAATCCCGTAGTTGGTCAGCGTTTCTAGGGACAAAAGAGATAGTTCAAATCTCGCGCAGAACATTGCGATTCCGATTTTGCGCGCATATGCGTGGGTATTTAGATTGTTTACTTTTAAGGTATTTCATGTTAGATTTATAAAATAAACAAAATTTACAATTATATTTATTAGATAAGATTTATACTTTAAATATACTTTAAATATGCAAAATAATACAAGTATTTTTTTATTTCGTATAGTATTTTTAAAGCATCGGACCAAACGATTGACAGAGTCAACAAATGACCAGAAAACTGGCACTTACCTCGATCAGAGAATTAGCTTAGCTTTTAAATGAAGTAACGTTGCAGGTTTC
The DNA here is from genome assembly GCA_018251015.1 of Phocides pigmalion okeechobee. Taxonomy (NCBI): domain Eukaryota; kingdom Metazoa; phylum Arthropoda; class Insecta; order Lepidoptera; family Hesperiidae; genus Phocides; species Phocides pigmalion. Next base: position 14,587 of record DWON01000061.1, read on the forward strand.
GGAGAACTCATCCCAGGGACAGTAATTTAGATATAGCATTTTACTTGTGGGATTATTTTTATTGTTATAGTTATTAAATTAACTTCACAATACATAGCATCTGCCAAAGTGTTTAATACACAGAGCCATAAGACACTGAAAAGAACGTCTTCTCTAGGAAGTTTAATCAAAAATAGTTTTCCATCTATTTTATTAATTGTGTAGAAAGTGGAGTTTTATTGAATACGGCCAATCTAAAACCTGTCGGACATAAATCGTGAAGAAATCGCAAGCGAGCGCTCGGTCGCCAAACCGGAGGAGTCAGAGGTTACGCTCACTAGTGATGTGACAACACACCATTGTACTATGTACCGGGTACTTACATTTAACGATTTTGATTTTTGATTGCCGATATTTTGAACCACTTGCATTGCATACATACATAGGGAATGGCGATTTTCCATTAAATGGCCTGTTTTCTTTACGAAAAGTTTAAAAAAATCTGTGATTGCGAACCGTATGTATTTATAGTAAAACAATAAGAATTTTATTGTATTAGTCTTTTAAAGAAAGTGTTAAGAATATGAGTAAAATTTTAATGAAAATAATTAAATTAATTATTGTACAAATTATTTCATTTTCAATTGTAACCCCATAATTTTTTTCTCGGTGTGCGGTGTTCACAATAATGGTACAAAAAATATGATGTAATAAAAAATAGTGTTAAGAAGAAAAGGCGATGAAAGAAACTCGGTAATATACAATACAATATTTATAATTACAATTCGAAAATACCTTTTTTACATTCAGTCCTTACATTGTAGTGTGTATTTGTGCAATGGCGTGTAAATAAATAAATGCCCTCTATCTATTGTTCGTAATAAGAACCACGATGTTTAAATTATAAAACACTTTTTTTGTATCGAACAGAACAGAAGGAAATATCTCAAACTAAAACAGATAGTGCAACGTCCCATCACTAGTGGCCAGAATTATTAATTTTTGCGAAAGCCCGAGGTGAGAGTGTTTCACCTCACAATAACATACTATCATCAATTATTTCGTTCGTTATTTATCGATTGGTTTATCGCACGCGATAATTAACGGTTACATAAACAAGTTCGTCTTTCGAGTTTCTATTTTATCTATTAATTGGAAGTTTACCATTTTTGTTCATAAAGTTTATGACGACAGGAATTTTATCAAATACTTTAACCTTTAATCTCAATTCCAATTTTTACCAAGTTTTCGTGCCGTAATAATGCAAACTTTGCAATTAATTGCTTTCTTTATACAAAGCTTTTCTATAAAATCGATAAAATAATTAAAACGTTATTAAAAATTATTGACTTCTTAAATTGAGAGCGTGATATTTACCAATAACTGATAACTTATAAAAAAAGTACTAAGAAAAGGAACAAATGAAAAAAATGCTATTATTTAAATATCTCGGATATTTTCTATAACAGAATTGATATTACTTTCTATGTCTTATAGATAATTGTTTATTTTTTGTCTGTTATCTTTATATAATGTATTATACCAGTATTGAAGCTTCAATACCAGTACATAAGGCCAACACACGGAGTCGTAAACAGTGATTAACTCCTGGCCTCCTCAGTCTTTCAAGAATCTCGCTTGACACTTTATGTACGTCCTTTTGTAACTTACCACCACCTAACTAGACCTGTCACCCTTCTTTAACTTCTTACAAATAAAGAATAAAAACTGGCGAGTGTGTTAGTTGTGAGGGCTCTGGCCGCACTGGCTGGAGCCAGTTGGTACACAATACTCGGTGAGACAATGAGAGCATTGAATATGCATGGTGGCATCGCTGCAATTTGGCCGGAACCGTCTTCTAATGACAGTGTGACAAAAATAATACCTCGGTGCCTTACGCACGCGTACTGGTTGCCGCGCGGGGCCCGAGAACTATATTGCTTAGTCATTTGTATATATGTACCAAACCTTATGCTTGTACTTTAAGTGCATACTTTTAAGGACTTTATCTTATTTTACATCATACTAACGACCTGGCCTAGATTTGCTCGGGTAATAGAGTTTATAGTTACTTACATTATTTTTCTTTCATACACGCAAGTAGTCATTACCTACTTTCAAAAACTAACAATTAGAAACATCTATTTCAAACGACGACTGAATTATTACATTGAATTGTACTATTTAATTACTCGCCCAAATTACAAAAACACGCGTAACTTATTATGCACCAAACCGTCTTTAGGAATCTCTGTACCTGTTGTTGAAACCTGAGAGAAAATCGGTCCAGTACTTTTGGAGTTTATCACGAACAGACAGACAGACAGACGAATCTGAGGACTTTATTTTATAATATTTAGAGATATTATTTTAGTATTTTATATGGCGAGTTTAAATCTTATTAATTAATTTAGAAAAATTCAATCAGATTTAATTCGCAATTTAATTAAACCATATTGACGGTGATTTTTTTATTAATTTAAATTTTCAATTTTACGTTACAATTTTCACTTTTACATTCATTGGCTGGGTTTAAATTTCAATTCCCTTATATTTACTTTATTATGGTATTTTTAAAATAAGTTTTATGTTAACATATTAATGTTATATTAACCATAAAATCTTGCAAGTATTCATTTTACGACGCTTAAAACATGTATAATTTTTTCTATGTAGTATGTGCTATGGGCGGGCGCAGTCCTTCGATGGTAATAGTCGTTTGCATTAGATATACGCACGGACAAACAAACAGTTAGCTATGAACATTTCTTCTTACATAATGTTTAATACATATTACAAAATAGATTAAACTTTTTTATTGAATATTGTCTTTTAATACTGCCAATTATTTTGCAAAGCTTTGTTTTTCAAAATAATTGGCAACAACAAACAAGTATCAAGAACTACTTTTGCAAATTTATAACTGTAATGAAAAATTATGTGCATATTAATTTTTATAGAAAATTAAATTTAAGGCGAATATATATGTACTGGATTCCGTAACGCCATCTATCGCTGCGATTAGAAATTAAAATCGATTTGTCATTAATATCATATTTTCCCCTTAAGCCATCATGTGACATCTGCCCCGTTACGGTGCAAAACGCACAAAAAGACAGTTAATCATCGATATAATCAATAGGCCGGAAGTCGGGTAATCTGCATAACAAATCAACTCAAATTCCTCCGATGTTCCGAACAAACGCAACAGGGCGACGGCACATGATGTTTTACGCCTTGTAATATATTTTATTACTATGTACCTTTTAGAATGCTAATACTAGTAATATTTATAATTAATACAAAAGCTGTACATACTATTGTATGTTTTATGTAAAGATATAACTAAATTGAATACATTAAGATCTATGTAGGCAATAAAATAATCCATGAAAATGTTATATGTTTGTTGATTTTTTTTAATATATTAGTCTACATATAAGGAGACCTTCATATTTACAAAATCTAACGAATCCTATTCTTATAATAACACGTATTATTATCTAAACATTTAAAATAAATTTATTAAACTGACCTTAACATAACAGGTAATTATATAAAACTAAAAAATATAAAAGATAACTTAAACAATTTAAAGAGTGTTCGTGCCCATTCAGCCTGCCGCCAAGAACACTAGCTGCATTTGCGTGCGGAATAGCGGTCGCAATTCTCTATGCGAGACCTGGGTCAATCCTCTTGTCACTAGAAGACTCGAACTATTGAGGGATTCATTTTTGCAACTTTTTTTGGTACTCGGACCACACAGACCAAGTAGTTCAAAGCTAAGCTGAACAAAAACATAATCACTGTAAAGTGAAACATATTTGCGGTAAAATATTCTTATTAAAACTTAGAAGTACTGTTCTTTAAACGCATAACGTGTGCAGATCCCTTAACGCCAGCCAAGTAACCCCGGGTAACTGTATTAACATATAAATAACAAGTGATTTGAACTATTGACGGATACCAATGGGTTTATTTATGGGGACACATTTGCATACGCCAGTTGTAGCGACCTAATGTAAGGACACCTGGAGGTAAAGGTGTTGCGGCTGGCGTTCGAGACTGACGCGAGGCAGGAGCCTCGGGAAAAGAATTCATGCAAGAAGTGTGTTTTGTTAATATCTGAACAGTAGCAAACGAACATGCAAGCCACTTAAAATTAAGTGGTCGCAGCCTGTTGGTATCCCCAACACAAATTTCATATTTAATATTGATTGGTATTATTTTAACTACAAGTCACATTGTCTTTTATTCGTTTTTCATATGTCACAAAATTTCAGTAATATTCACAAGAAAATTAAATTATATATAAAATAAAAAACTATAGTGTTGGTTAATCTACACTTTGACCAGAACAAAATAAGGTATACAGTCCACACAACCTCCCTTTTTTCACGACCTGTGAGCTTCACAGACAACCTCAACTAAACTACGTTGACCTGTATGAGGTCGTAAGAGGATGTGTTGCTACTTCTAAGGACTAAGATTCTAGGTGTAGCCAGCAACTGCAACCATAACGGAAATAAAAGATTTCACGAATGAAATACATATATTTCTATCAATTCATAAATATTTTATTCATCAAATGGTAGCAGCAAACACATATGCAGTCCACCTGATGACAGTCACTGCTGCCCATGGATATTTATAACCAACTCTATAAAGAACGAGAGTCCCACATAAAGTCGATCACATGTGTTACTAATCTTGAGGACTAAGGTCGCCTTATTAGTAAGTGAGTCAGCCACCTATCTTCTACCGAAACGCAGATGAGCTTCATGCTATAAATAGAAATAAAGTTTATGTGATCCGAAAACATAACATCCTACTTAACTGTTATTAATACTATATCCTTTGAAATGATTTCTAGCAGCCGAAGTGGGCCAGCTGCAGCGCCTGCCAGCAAAACGCAGTATACCAGTAATTGTATAAATCTGTAGTTGCGTTTCATTCTGATGCTAATGTCGTTTGAACAAAAACTCATCGCTTGGAATCAATGGCGCATTTGAATAATTCGCAGATAAATCATCGGGCGGTGATCATGCCAATTTTACTACCTATCACTAAGATCAATGGTGTTTTGAAAATGCAGCTAAAGCAAATTGATTTACATTATTTATTGCAATTTGGATATACAAATGTTATAATACTTACCTATACTCATTTGTTGTCATTATAATTGTTATCTGTTCAAGATTTTCTACTCAATGTATCTAAATAACTGACGGTTAAAAGTTCTTCACAGAAAACAATAATATATTTATGATTATACATATGTAATTAAATCTCGGTGAAACTTTATAGTTTAGCCCTATAGTTTTGGTAGTGCAACTATCGACATTAATAAAAATATTTCATATGATTTTTACTACTATAACCTAAAAATACATAATTACATTGTTAGACATAGTTCTTTTACGCATTTATAATTTTATGTGGGCATTTCGCCCTTTACGACCTTTAGTGTGTTATTACCTTAAACTTATCTTCTGTTATATCAAATTAACTAAACGCTACATTTCTGTCAACGGAACACATAATTAAGCTAATTTTATTGCTGTGAAACAACGACATCCGTGTACAAATTACTCATTGAACGCCCTTCAAACTGATGTCTATCGACTACCGTACGACAAAAACAATAGTCGCCGTTGTGAAAAACAATAAATTCGCTGAATAATAGTTATCGAAAAATAAGCCAAAACATTATTGTCATCCGGAAAGCATAAAAGTATTTCAAATTGCCGAGACAATGGACGGAGACAATGGGCGAGCAAGAAGGGACCGAAAGCGATTTTTTGTCGAAAAAAATAATGTTTTTTTTGCGATCGCTCCTTCCACAACAATCAGCGCACCGCCCTCGTTTGCTCTTTTTTTAATAACGGACCCGAGGACTGTTTATTTCGTCATTTTATAGTTTCGTTGTTTTGCCGGACGACCGATGCTATTAGTAATGCGTTTTTATATTAAAAAACAAGTCGTAAAGGAGATAACGTTTGGAAAAAATGCAGTAAATGTTTGTCGGCGTTAGCTCCGCAATATCGCCTCATCTCGCCGCTCGAGTAAATATTTGATTAGGAAGATAGCCCCATTTCTACATCTGTTAATGATTTTAATGTTTTACGACCATACCTACCTCGTTATGTTTAAATTTTTTTATAATATTCATAAAATGTAAAACAAAGTTGTCATCATTTAAAAACAATATTTGTGTCCAAGTCAAAAATTAAAAATCAAAAATCATATGTAAAATATGTTACAATAAAAAAACTGTACCAGGTTCTTGACAACATCCAGGTTTTTTTTACATAAATTCGAATTTTATTATAAATTTATTGATTATAAAATCATGCATATATTTTGCCTTATGTATAAAAATTAAAAATATATTATTTTCTTTTATTACTATTTTTATGTGTCTAATTAAAGTTTGGCGTATAACTTAGCATTTGTTAAAGTTGGTAGTCTAATACTGAAAGTCAAATGCTAATGAATCAGCCCGACCCTTAACCACAACTTTCTTTACAATAACAATTCTAAAAAGGACATAGGTGCATAATAAAAATAAAATGTAACATTTAATCAATTCAATCAGTCCGCGGTAGGCCGAGCCAAAGGCCTCGCGTAACGGCCACCGTTTCCGAAAACCGTAAAGGAAGTAATTACATATTCTAATCCAAATCCGAACGCCCGGTTCATATGTCACTACATAACAAAAAGTTATACGCAAACCTCATAACGGTTACTCTTTCTTCAACCGCCTGAGAAAAAACCCACCGCTAACCGTATTTCTAAGCACGAAAAAATCGCATGCTTCCTTATAAAATGCATAAAAATAATACACAACACCAAAACAAAATTAGCCTGTAACGAGTGGCATTAAGATACAGTTTAGAAAAACGGCGCCACGATATGGTTTTAAAATTTATGCACGCATTTGCATAATATGCATAGCCCCTAAATTTTATTGAATAAAAAAATAGGATGGGTAGAACTTTTTTGCATAAATTCTTACAAAGGAAACGGGTTAAACCATTCAGGAAGTAAAATGTCGTGGATCCGCTTGGGTCGCGGGTTAAAAATCAAAGTTCAACGCTTAATGGACACGATTACGTGCCGTATGCACACGTAACAAACGACAGAATTGTGTAACACAATACACCGTGTTACGCCGTTCCGCGCGCCATCCCCCAGCGCGATGCACAATAAGCCAAATGTACCTGACTATAATTTATGCGAGAATATTAAGAAAAATGTACCTGCCCTTTTTGAATATTAAGTGCAACCTAACCCCTGACATTATTGAATAGGGTTAAGATACTATTTGAATGGGAATAATATAAAAAAATGCAAATAAACTGTCCCCACGTCTACGAGGGTTACAGGTATGCGCGCAGCATACGAAAAAAATTGCAACCGTATCGGGATGCGCAGAAAGTACGGCATTTGTTTGTTAAGAGTTTGAACGCAAAGATTAGGGTTTAACATGGGGAGCAACACTTGTCACCTTGGCGTATAATTTGGGTGTGTACGGGCTCTTTCTTATGCATATTCGGTCGGGGGTCGCGCATAGATAGTTCTTTTATTAATAGCGTTTTTTTATTATGGGTTGTATGCAAAGATTTATTGTTCGGCGCCGGGATGTGCGTGAGAATGAAACGAGATAATCGAATTTGCCTATAGACATCGCCCTAGCAACCCTTTAGATCGATTGAAAGGATTCATGGGAAAGATGTGAATATTCAAACAAGGTGTCATCTTTGTGAATATCGATTGCCGTTGCGTCCTTTATAAGGAGCATGGGAATTGATACAGTGAAAAGGAAGAGTCTGAGCTTTTTGCATAATCTATCGACTACGACCGTCTTTGTTCGCCACTAACGGTATTTCTTGAAAGGGTTGATCTTAAAAAAATGTCGTTAAAAACGTGAACCGTTACAATTTTTTAAGGTAGCCGACTACTGTCCGAGGTTTAATTGTCATGGACGCTAGTAACAGCACTTATTTTTTGCCGTTTTTGTCAACGCGTCGACGAGTAACAGGACAGTGCGTACTCGCACCGTTTTATGACAAGTGTCGAACAAAAGAATATTTGAATTATAATGTGGAATTAATGCAAATCGGAGCATAAATTGTCAGGAACATATTCATAAAATCTTTGTCGTGGGCGGCTACATACGCACCTAAATATTCGGTAGATGATTATTATATTGTTGTTTTATTGCCTTTTAATGTTTTGGTAGTTGCCCAAATGATAGATGTCTTGTTCTTGTTGGAATTAAGAAATAATCTAACTTTATTATGGATTATGAATAGTCAAGCATTTGTTATTAATATTTTATTCCGATGACTTATCGTTACGTTGTATTCTTGAACAGACAGGTTATTCATTTATCTTAGTTCACAAATATTATTATATTTATACAAATTAGATGTTGGAGGAAAATTATAACTTTAAACTTACACAATCTACATATATGTATATAATCTATACAAGACCAGTAAGGAAGGTTTGAGTCAAAATAAATTTAAGTTTAAAGTATTGTTTATAGTATTATTGTATTGCTTTTTCTTTTTTATGTAATAATTTACTATATTGTTTCTTTGTATTTGTGTATCGTTTCTATAGGCCTTAGCAGCCTGAAATAAATAAATAAAAATTGGAACCCTTTTTTGCTTACAATTTTTTTAATGTCAGTAATTTGCTCCAGTTTATGTGTTGGGTCATTGCCCAGAGCAAATAGTGGCGGTGCTCGGCGCCGTCGTGGGTGTGATGGAACAAAGCAGGAGTTGCAAAAAGTGCGGTCATAAAGTTTAATTATGTTAAGCGTTGAGGTTTGTAAGGGGTGTTTAAAAACATGGTTTTACAAAATACAAACAAGCTTTTAGTTAAAATAACCTATCTTGTAAATGTTTTGGTATACTAAGCTTAAAGTAATTAATGGTCCCAGTTTACCAGTTAGTTAACTGAATAAAATCATAGAAAAATAGTCTGTTCCTAATTTACTGTTGCATGTTTTTGTTAGTAAAATACTTAATCATAATATTTTCGATACTTACTACATTTTAATTACAATATTTCTAATAAAGAAGGAATAAAATAAAATTGTTGACGTTTCTGAATTCTTTACGAATCGTAAAGTAATTGAATTAAACACACATATAAAACCTGTTTTAATAACACACTTTTTTTAATGTGAGAAGACTAGCAAACCACCTGAAGTTAAGTAGTTGCAGCCCATAGACAAAAGACATCCACGTACAACCATAAACTCTACTGAATCCCTATCTGAGCTCGAACGTAGATACGTTGCTACTCCTGATGACTAAGACGATCGCCTCTCTTCAAAGTATAGCCAGCAACCGCATCTCTTCAAATGAAACTCAAGTAATGCTTTACGGCGGATTATGAAGGCGACGATGGTTCGTCCCCGGTCGAATTATAGTTTTCACACCTTTGAATATAATTATATTTTTGACACTTACTATCTTTTAATTAGAATATTTGCTTTTAATAAAGAAGTCATGAAATAAAATTGTAGACGTTTCTTAATTCTTTACGAATCGTAAAGTAATTGAATTAAACCTGTTTTATCATACGGCAACATCAATACCACACAATAGAGTAATATCAAAACTGTTAAATTCAACACGATACTCGTATAAAAGTATAATTACAATTTTAAAAACATCTTGTGTATACAGCGAGCTCATTTTCAATTTTATGGCATTAGAGATTCAAACGCGACCACGCTGTGCTGTACCAATTTTCGTAGGTCCGGCTTTCACCAGCTCGTAAAGAAATCGTCAGCAAACATTTTAATGTGTTCCGCATTTTTTGCTCCAATAAAAAGGGAATATTGTTCACCCGTCACGCGGCGAAGGGTTAAATTATGCAAACCGGGCCATAAACGAACTGTAACCAATTCTGACGTCCACCGATTCTTGACGAAAGATGAATAACATTGTTTTCGTTCCATTATGTCTATATTTGAGAAGTCAAGTTACGTACCGTTAAGTGCAAAGTGACAAAGTACGGGTTTTTTGCACTGCGCAATAGTGTAGAGCACTTTTGTATTAAATTATGGAGTAGTAGCAGAAAGGATGCAGTCTTTTCTATTTCTTTATTTGCTGTTACCTCTATCGTTGTAGGGTTAATGTTTTGTTGCTCTTGTTTACGCAAGTTGGAAGAATCTGTACGATTTAATGGGAAGGAATCAGCTTGAAACAAATTTGTAAAGTGACGAAATTTTTGTATGGTGATAGCACTACAGTTCGATAGAAGAGGTATTACCAGTACCCTATACACCAGTACTAATAATTCATCGCAAAGCAGTATGTTGTGTTTCATTAACAAACGCAATTTACGAGCGAGGCGACCATCTCAGTCCTCAGGAGTAAAAACGCACACCATCAAGCAGGACCTTTGTCTTGTTTGAAGTTGGATGTACATGTGTATGGGCTGCAGGGACACTTTAACATCAGGTACGTAAAACGTAAGAGGTGGGGTGGGCAGTCTTTGCGTCCATGGACATCTGTAACCAAATCCACATAGAACACGAATTGCACCTCCCAGCTGAAGTCGATCACTGCTAGATGTACAGATGGGTTACTAGTTCCGAGGCCTATAATGCTCGCCTTACGAATAATTGAGTTTTAAACCATATCTTGAAATACAAACCTGAACTTACTATTTTAATAACAAATATTTTCAACGCTTATATCCTAATACAAGTGTATTCAATAATCATATCTTAGAATTAACGCGTAATCTATCTTATATCTATCTATCGTGAAAATAAATCTAAACTATATTAAATTATAAAAACCAAAATTTAAAACATAATTATAATAACAAAAAACTAAAAAATAAAATACTGCACCTATCTGTCTATACGAATAAAAAATATTTAAGTGATCATTGTTTGTATACGGAAGATGTATGAGACAAACTATTAGTAAAGAAGTTTGTTAACGCAGTAGAACCTAAAACAATACTTGCCAGAATTTTTGTCGCCGGAATTGAACTTGGGGCTCTTTGCATGTCAAACCTATGTACTAGCCGCCACATTAGCGAGTCGACATCTAACTATCACTATTAAAATCTCTGGACTATGGCGAATCCACATTGCGAGCACTCCAGGTGCCCACTAACACAGTTAAGTGAACTGAAATTAACGATACTTATGAATATTTAACACAATATTTAATCTTCAAATATTATTGACCCTCGAAACAAACAGTAGCGGTTTATTCCAGTTATTAATATTAATTTTATATGTGGGCGATAAACTTTTGTGTATTGATGAGCGATTTGCATACTTGATTCGGTTAATCTTTTTGTTTGAGTATGCGTGGTTTATTGTTATACACTTATATTTTAGTTACTTATCATTGGTTATCATGACATACTTTAAATAAATATTATTTAAAAATTCATCATAATGTCTTTGTTGAATCGCATACGCTTTATGAACTCAATTAATATGGATGTGTGAGATGGAACCCAAAAAAGAATAATCTGTCTTTAACTTACGTCTAGTTCGTTCGAAATATCGGTAATCAGAAATAAAAAAGTCGTTCATCATGAGTATTGGTTGCATAGTATGCATGTTTAAATTCCGCGACGATATTACTTTAAAATCATGTTAAATCAATTAATTTTGTATAAGCTGTGATTATGTCTATTTATCACAATGATAAATGAAGCATGTTTTCATTATAGCATTTCATCGTTTAAATACCATATGATGTGATTACACGTAATTGTGAAAAAAGAGTGGAGAAATGTACGGATAAAGATACGAAGAGTGGAGAACTTTCTACTGTTACACAGACTGTGAGCGATGTTTCTTTTGTCCATAAGCTAATAAATGAATATGCACCTCATTTTTTTATTTTGGAAGAGTAGCAAATGGTATGCAGACCACCTGATGAATAAATGGTCACTGCGGTCATTCCACGTCCATCCTCAAACAGGAGTGAATTTTTATCTGAGTAATAATATACTGTAGCGTAATGCATAGATGCATTACTCCTCTTGAGCAATGAGATGAAAGTGTCACTTGTAAGTGTAACCGGCAACTGCACCTCTCTCTGCAACTGTTGTTTTACGACGGATAGTACGGACGGCAGTGGAACCAGTAGCATTCGTCTAAAGATCCTGGTGTGCTCTATAAGCAATGCTCTACAAGTACACTAGGATCTTCTTGCCACCGAGGGGTTCTTTAGTTAGTGGAAATTTAACATAACCTGTAAACATTCCCGCAATATCGTCTACCTTTGAAAGGTTTTGCCCTCCAAGACAAAAAGGCATCACTGCCTAATTGTAATTAGCGTTTCGAAATTAACAAAGTTTAAATACAGACGACGCAATTAATAGGGAGGATGTAAAAACTTTTGAGAATATAATCTTCCATCGTGACCTTATCCGCGGCAATAAACACACGGACAAATTGCCACGGCGCGGCCCGTGCGGCAGCCGCACGTAAGGTGCGTTCACATCATATACATGTCGGATCGTAATTGAATCGTGTTAAATACGTTTCTTAACGAGATCGCGATATCTCGGCCGTTGGGCGGCCATAGGCTTCTGGACTTCTGGATTTTAATTTAAAAATAATATTATATTCCATATTTTATATCTTGCAAGTATCATTACTGTGATTCTTTTGCTTTTATTTTAAGACTTCAATGCCTTGAAGTATTCTTCACCACACCAAGGTAGCTTAGTGGACGAAATACATATAGTCTGAAATAGTAGGCACATTGTATCGAATGTTTTAAGAGCGTTCATAAGGTATTCGACAACTCTTAATTACCAGATCGAATGACCAATGACCAAAAAAGTTCATAAACTTAACGTGTCCTTTGTAATAAAAAGCCACAAGAAACTTAAAAACGAATGTTCACCCATTCATCTTCCGGCCACACTTGATTTTGCTTAACTTTACATATCAATTTCAATATGTATGTCGCGGAGATGCACGCGTTCCACTAGTGTGATATCAGCACTTACGAAAGTTAGTGAACGTAGTCTTCCCATTAAAAAAAATGTGCCTTCCTTGTTTCTCCGTTGAAAGTGGAGAAAACTAGATCTGTACGGTTACCAAACGCCAACAATCAATAATAAATATATACCATAACAGATATTACCTTTCTACCTTTAAAAATTACATAATTTTATAAAACAATTTTATTTTCAAGCTAACATTTACATAACTAAAATAGTACCTATTTACATAACTAAATCTATCTGAATAAATTATAAATTAATTATATAGACCAGGTCGCCGCCGCGCGAAATAACAGCGGAATATTATGTTTGATGTAAGATGGTGTATCCAAAATCAGCATAGATCTTAATAAAAACTCAATAAATAGAAAAATAATAAAAGATAATAAACTACTTAAACCGAACTATGTTGTTTTCATTTTACTATATAACGGGCATTAACGATTAAGGCTTTTTAATTGAAACCGATATTTCCTTCCGCCACCGCAGTTTAGCCGTGACCACGGGTCATGAAACTGGTTCGAAATATCAGCAATAAAAAAGCGTTAATCGTGAGTACCCGTTACATAGTAAAATATGTACATTCCGCAGTCATATTAGTTTAAAATCGTATCGTTCTTATACGTTCAAAACGATTCAGCTAATATTATGTTGCTGCTATAATGGCAATATACATGATACATACCAATAAAAAATGACAAATAAGTGTTAGGTTTTTTATGTAAGAAGAGCTGAGATGGTCGCGTCGCTTCAAAGTTTAGCCGGCAACCGAACCTTTCCAAACGATACACCAGTAATGCTTTACCGCGGATTATGAGGGCGGCGGTGGTAACTCGCCGGTCCAACCATAGTGATCATTAATGAAACAGTAGAGCAATTTAGTGTCGTAACACAATAATTTTAAATAATTCCGCGCAAGAAGGACAGAATAACAGCGCTCCGTGAGTTATGGGCCGGTGTTTCCGTCTTATTGGAAACGAGTTGGACAATTTGTATAATTTTAATGGCTGCCAAAATAATTTAGGCATAAAATATTCGTTACGTCGGCATTCTTCCGTATATGATTTATCAGTTATATCATCTGTATAGCATAGCTAATGGAATATATCCAATTTTATACCACTTATAAACTTAATAAAAATTAATATTTATCTTTATGCCCTTAATATTGTTATTAGAAATGACCTCATAAAAGGAAGACACGCTATTTTTGCATATTTTTTTAATTTAACGTTCTCAAAAATGCATCTAAAATAAGTTTATTAACTTCCAGTATAATTATATGACATAAATATTTATTACAACTTAATATATTAATAAATTAACTTGTAATACATATTTATCTTAATTATGAACAAATAATAAATTGTTCAATACTTTCTTTTAATTATAATTTAAACATAAAAAATACTAAAATAGCAATAATAAATTCTTATCGGAATAGAAAATCATTCTAAATTTTATATATAACATAGTATTTTTTACATTTACAAAGTCACTGAAATAAAATTTGACCTAGATATTTGTTATAGGATTATGTTTGTGTAATAAATAGTGAAACTATTAATAGACCGGGGAGGTACTATCGTCGTCATAATCCGCCTTGAACATAATACACAAAAGAAGTGGTTGCTGGCTACACTTACAATTACGATTTTAGTCCTCAGGAGTAGTAACCGATCTGCGCTCGAACTTACTTAGGACTTCAGTCCTGTTTGAGGTCGTATGTGGGCTGCAGCGTCTACTTATCATCAATTTCTCATATATAAACACTCACTCACTATCTTTGTATAAAATGTGTGTGGACACCGGATCACTTTTTTATCGAGATTGTTGGCTTTACGCGTTAATACGTAAAACAAAATGGCTGTAACTGAAATCACACACAGATTCATCAACAACATTTAGTTATAAAATCCACGCCACCGTACAAAATTCTTATACTTCTTAATAGCTTTATCGGTCATTCTGATCTAGTCGCCTTTAATCGTAATACCAATACGAAACATTAACAGAATTTATTATCGAATTAGAAATAGTTGGAATGGCCAATCTAAGTGGAATGTTATTTATTCAATAAACGGCTTAAGTTATGAGCTGCCCCTATAAGGCGTTTGCACTAATTAGACTTGGAACCATAACGTAATTGTAAGCTTGTTTTTGGAGTAATTATAATAAAGTTCGTAATTATAATTATATAATTATTGAGCATTACATAACTATGTGCGTGTCACAATATTAACCATATCCGTCTGACAGATTGAGGTTTTCAGATTCCCGGTTAGCCAGAAGGTAAGAATAACGAATAAATATGTATGGTATGAGTTTTTGCGTGAACTCGTCTTTGTATGAGTCCATGTCTCTCACAAAACAAAGAGTCCTAGTATGAAACCTATAGGGGTAGAAAATATTATTTGCTTATTTCTATTAAATTCATAATCATTAAGGTGTACTTCAAAGAAATAAAATGTTACTTTTTTCTTATATCTATGTCTACGTATTTGGTTAAGTTTATGTTGGAAATGGCTGAATCGAATATGACGCGATTTCTGTAGGAAGATAGCAAAAGAAATCTGCTATCACATATGTTCATTATATCAACTTTTATTATCGATATCAATGTAAGGTATCTGCAAAGCATATGTCCGAACAATCTTAGCCTGCTCTCGAGAATATTATCCACTACTTAATTTTGAAGCAAAATGCTTAGCGATTAACGACATAAATTCAAAAATTCCTACACAATAAACCACAATTTCGGCAAAAAATTAATTCGAAAATGGCGGCTTGCGCGCCCGGCAAATGACCGCTCCCGGTATCGATGTCTCGATACGTATAATCGATACTTATAAATCGGGCGGTTATGTCGATAACATCGCAGCGCCCGCGGCTACCGGGCGACGGCTAAGCGACGATTACTTGCCACTCGTCTTATTGCCTCCCTGAGAACACGGACTATGTAAAAGGAGAGATGTTCAAGTACATATAAAAATACAATGTTATCATATGCTCGTAATAAATACGGTTATATGAGTAGCCGATGTAAGTAGCCTTAAGAAAATAGCGAAGCTACAAAATTCATAGTAATATAGTATCTATAATTGCAGTTCTAATTAGAAAGACTTAAAAGTCGGTAATAAAAATATACTGAAGTAAGAACCTAATTATTCCTTATTTATTCATATAGCCCAATAAGAGATTCTGGTGGTCACTTTAGAAAAAATAAGAATAAATAAATAAAACTGTACAAAATATTTATATATGGTAGACGCTATAATCCTTTTTCGTTCGACTCCAGAGGTAAAAACGCTATATTTATTGCTGTTTTATAAAGTGACAAGGCTGCTTTGTTTTTGTTTGGTAAGACACGATTAACTGTCTCCTGTGTTCACTACCTTTCTTAAGTCATACTGTGTAATGTGTATGTTGTCAACGGCTGATTTAAAAATAGCGCGCGAACGTTCGTCCATCGCCTTTTTTCCTCCAGTCAACGTCAGCCAACAGAGTGCATCCACCCGATGAACTGTTTTTACATTGTAAATTTGACATTCATTAAATGTATATAAATACCTTATAATGGAAAAGTATTACAATTTGAATTTGAATTATATAAGATATCTCGGACTGACCTCAATACGCCTTCAGTCTCATTAGAGTTTGATAACAGATGGGGTGCACTTCCATACAAGTCTATCATTTAAGTTCATAAGAATATCAATGCATCTGTGATTAACTTCAAGTAACTACAATTCTATATGGAACTAATTACAACAGTCCATGGGTAGCAGAGATCACTTACCGTCAGATAGACTGTATTCCCGTCTGTTGGTTCTGTTGTACAATAACGCATTTATTACCTACTTGATCCACTGCTACATAAACTTTAGCTGTGGCAACGATGCAAGATTATCGATAAAATAATTAAATGGTTACTCTCCAAATCGATTCCCGAGTGTTGTTATCGAGCCGTGTTATTTGTTCCCTTTTTCGGCGGATAGTCGACTCGCCGGGCAAGTAACAGCTTCAGCTAAATCGCTGGTTACTCGTCTTTTATTTTTATGCACAAGCGTACACGTGGTATATATAAAAACGTATACTCAGATCTAATAACTTATCTGAAGTTCAACGAAACAAGAATCCGCAGACGGCCATCTAGTCGTTAATGCTAACAAGTATTTTAACGGTCATAATATGCGGAAAGTCGGATATTGAAAGAAATGGGATTTATTTATATTATAATATTAAGATGGTAGAACTACAGTGCGATCGGGATGATATCACCGCCGCTATGATTCACCGTAAGGCAACCAAAACATGGTTAGAGAAGTACCTTTGCCGACTTACAAGCGAAAAGACGATCACTTTCCTCAGGAGTAGCAATGTATCGATTCACAACTTCAGGCAATATTTTAATCCTGTTTGAAGTTGTACATGACCTATGGGCTGCAGACTTCATTCAAAATCAAGTGTCCTAAACGCACGTTTGGTACTTTTTCTTAATAAAAAAGCCCCGAGTCTATAGTCCCGACAAAAAACGTACAGAGGAACACCGGGTCTTAGACGGTGAGAAAACCACCTAACATTATTTTTAATGCAATCAAATGAAAAAACAGAATAATTGTTATTTTCAGTAATAAAGTTTGCGTGGTCTTTTTTATAAAATTTTTGCAACGTTGAAAATTATTAATTTAACCCGGAATACTGGCCAATATATTATTATTGTCTCATTTTCATAATTTAATAATTTAAAGAATTTAATCCTATTAAGAATTTATCACACCACAATTAATTATTAGACCGTTTTTAAAAACTGCCCATTACTGTTAATTTTATTGGTTTGTTTGAAATAACAAATAATCGTTTATTGATATTTTTATGGCCTGTTTATTTTATAAAACTGATAATAATTCCATTAATATACGTACTTATGTTTTAAAAATTCAAATCTAAAAAAAATATTTACTTTGAAGACAGAAATGTAAATAAAATTATGTGTTCCTAGCGAGGCGTGCATGGTCGCAGCTCTTATAGGCCTTAAAAGATCGGCTAAATTAAGCGACGTCGCGAGCAGTCAGGAGGCCAGTTCGTAACCTAGTGCCTAAATTTCATGGGCATCACCATGCTTTGGCGAACGCACCCTATTCGTTGGATCAAGGATTTTATCAGTAGATATTAATGCGTTGTCCTTAACTCTTGTCGAAGGCTTCATGGGCGGCTTGAGAACGCCACACAGACACAAACACAGATGGATTGGTCACTAACAAGTATTTAAACCAATTCGTATTGGAACAGCGTGGTTGAGTAAGTGCCATTAATAGGGGGAGACCCGTGTCTGGCAATGGAACATAAAAAGGGTTGGAATGAACTAACTATAAAGAGGCACGGAATTAATGTGGACTATACTTTATCATGTCCTAGTTCTTGTTTGTAATTTGAAAGGTGGGACAAATATAGTTTGACTAGGGAGGTATCACCGCCACCCTCATAATCCGCCATAAATCATTAATTGTGTTTTTGTTGCAGAGATGCGGTTGCCGACTACACTTTGAAGCGAAGAAACCATCTTAGTCCTCAGGAGTAGCAACATATCTACGTTCGAGCTCAAATAGGATTTCGGTCGTACTTGTGGTTGTACGTGGATGTCTATGGGCTGCGACTACTTAACATCAGGTTGTTTGCATGTTCGTTTGCTACTCTTCTCACGTCCGCAAATGTCCAAGTTAAGTTTAGGGAGTTTTTAATTGAGATATTGTAATGAGTTACATTTAAGAATGTGATGATATCAATATTATCTCTCAATTATTATTTTATTGCTTTATTCTTGGTAATAAATGATTATGCTACTAAAATTTTGCGTTTCAGTAAGTAACAACTTAGTACAGGTAGGTCATACTAACTCTGTGTTAATATACTTAATATTGGAATATTTAAACAAAAAACAATATTTGATTTAATTTTTAAATTAAATCTTTTAAATTAAAATTTGATTTAATTTTTAAATTAAATCAAATATTGTTAGTGAGGTATTAATTACACATTATTTTGTAATTACTCACCAAATCTTAAATATATATTATAAATTTGACCAAATCACACAGTACAGACAGTCGATTATAAAGGGTAAAACAATCCTCAGAAAAAATGGTGATGCATTTGTTAACATTTTAAATTATGACATTGATTATTAATAAAAGTTTATAAGTGTAAACTGTACGTTAATTATCAAATCATTCGCTAAATCTGAAACACATAATTATAAATTTGATCAACACAAAGAGTACGAGCAGTCGATAATAAAGGAATCCTCAATACAACGGGTGACACATTTCTTAATTTGGCCCAAAGTCGATACGAAGCATGCGCCCGCGCCAGACGTCTTAATTGTGCCTCGATACTGCTGTGATTTATAATGCCTCCTAAACGTATTAATGCCTTTGTCGGCACCACGCTTATCGGAGGCTTAGGAGCGGCTTCCGCTGCACTGCTGCCTTTTTGTACCTTTACAGAGTATTGTGAGTAGTTGACCCGATATCTTGTGTTTTGTTGGGTAAAAAGCGGGAATGAGAAGAAATAGATAGGGTAGGTCCTTTAATTAGAATGGACTAGCTTCTCACCGCGACTTTCTTCGTTTCGACATATGTACATAAAACGGACATAGTATAGTCAGTTTTCTGATTTGAACGTTCGTTGCATTTATAAAATGAAGGCTGATGTACACGCAATTACTTGTAAGAAAAAATTTGGAATGCAATCGTTTGAGAATAATTATTTTTACAGTATAGAGGCAGCAAATGAGCGTGCCATCCACCTGACCTATTAATAGCGGATTACAAGGTCGGTGGTGATACTTTCATCGAAATATTTTTGTACTACCTGTGAAAATTATCTAAGAATTTTTTTATTGTCAGAAGCGTAACAAACGAGAATGCAAACCATCTGATGTTAAGTAGTCGTAGCCCATAAACACCCACGGGCAACTACAAAGACAATTCAAATCCTGTTTCAGCTCGAACGTAGATTCTTCTGTCGCCTCATTTTAAAGTGTAGCCGGCAAACGCTACTTCCCAACCGAAACACAAGTAATGCTTTATGGCGGATTATGAGGTTGACTATAAAGTCGTAGCAATTTTCGAAATTTAAATTGGGTATCTTTTTGGAAACCTCTCTCTCTTTATCACACAATTCAAATCCTGGTTTAGTGGGTATGTTCTAATCATTATCATCGACCCTTTTCTAGCCCTCTGCTGGGGACAGGTATCTTGCAAAATGAGAACTTTTAGGCCATAACCCGACCCTATGTCACACCACTACGACCACTACGTCAATTAAATACGAACAGGTTGCTTTATATAGGTTATAACTTCGTGGAGAACTATCAGGCATATAATATTCCTCTTGATATGCCCTTCAATATTTAGTAAGTATTCTTTAAATTCTCATACATAATTAGTAAAACCAGAGGGAACTGAACCAGGGAATTGAACCCTAAACTCCCCGAGTGAGAAGCTGACATTTTAACCAAAGTCGGACTATAGCCTAAGCCTCCAAATTTTGAGAGGAACCATACCCAGTAGTAGAACTGGAATGAGCTGGTGATGAAATACTTTTAAAATGAATCGACGCACGAAAAGGTTGAAAAAGAATAATTTAGAGCAGAGAGCGTGAGAGACGCGAGTGATGAATTGACATGTTGCGGGCCATTAGGGCGCGATAAGGACGCATTTAACTCAATCCTCCGAGCCGCTGCCTGCGTATACAGGGTGCTCGAAAATTAAAAGGCGAATACTTTTTATACGCGATAAGAAGAGAAGAAACCTCTGTGTTTTTTATGTGAGAAGAGTAGCAACACACCTTATGTTAACTAGTCGCAGGTCATAGACATCCACGTACAACCACAAACACGACCCAAATTCCTGTCTGTAGTAGTAGTAATGTAGGTCCGTTGCTACTCCTGAGGACTTAGATGGTCGTCTCGCTTCAAAGTGTAGCTGGTAATCGCAAATGCTGATTAACGTACCTTAAATGGGTGAATGAATGAAAAATACACGCTTATTTGAAGCTTAAAGCTCATTGCAGCTTATAATCATCTGAAGTCAATTCCAATCATGAACTCCATCCAAAATCGATATGCAGTTAATTTGATGTTTAAAGCTTATCATAGGCATGTATATCTGAAGCCAATTTTAGGTATTGAACTTTATGCAAAGTTGATACATATTTTGAAAATCACAGCAAAGCAATCTCACGCAGCAGTTGTATGACAAATAAGGATGACGACGGTATATAACAGTAACGGTAAATATAGATGGTTTAAAAAATAATAAACTTCCAATTGATAAATATATTCATTTGTTTTGTATTACAAAACTCTTTGATTCGAAAAAAAATGTTTCAGAAAGGATTTACTAAAATGAAGTTATTTCATCGCAAAATGTAGGCCAACATTAAAAAATAAACATTTAATGAATTATATGAAATTTATGTATATGACTAAAGAAATAGTCACTGAATATAGTTATTGAAATGAAATACAAACTTAGAACATCCTGTAGCCAACGTGTAGTTTATGAGAGAGCTCGACCAGTAGCCAGTTAATGAGTTTCGATTTCCGTCAATAGTCTTAACCACTACTTAGCTGGTCCGCACCCAGTATTTATCATAGTACCTAAGATACATAGAAAATATGTTCTTATAGAAATATTTTTTAACAAACAACCACTTACTGCGCGTATTGCTTAGGTCTTGGGAAGATCGAAAATCAAAAACATAAGCAACGTCTGGTGCGGTCTTTAATAGGATGGGTGACTATTTGTGTCAAAATTTCTTGTGTAGTTTGGTCAATATTCATATGAGATCTTCGAACTTAGGTCTTCGCGAGTAACTTCATGTTTGTGATCAAGAGTGACTTCTATGTTAGTAAGTAAAGCGATTGCGTTTTTTTTTTCATTCATTGACATTGGTTATGAAGCCGATAGAAAAGTTTCAAAACTTTAATTGTTTAAAGGTGTAAAATGAGAATATCTTCTCCGTATATCAATATATAAAGAAATATTAAATATTGTATTAAATCGTTCAGATTAAATGCTAATTCAAAAACAAATTCCAGTACCAAAAATCGTTAATCAACTCGCATCACATCGGCGTTCTCTATTTATTTTTTATTTATCCTTAAAGATTTTAGCTTATCTGTGGCCGAAGGAATAAAAATCCTCTCCGTATCACGCCCTCTGCAACATCATATCAAATACGGTAGCTTAATTTATTCCGTGTCGCATGTCACGTGGGCACAAAAGGAAAACTCAAACCGAACGTATGAATAAACTTATCGGCATTAAAGGCACCGCCTGCACTCGGCCGTCTCGTTAGAGATTCGTCGGAACCAATCTGTTGCATTAACATGTGCCTAATTATTATACCGGCCAGTATCGTGCTACCGGCGAGGCCAGTAAATATAACCTCTGACATGACAGATAATATAACGGGCTACCGACACACGGTCTATTAAAAATACATTTGGAAAATAATGTCAGCGCCGTCGATTGATTACTGTTTGTTTTTCGAAAATACTATGTATATTATGTTATAAATATAACGGATACTCACGATTAACGCTTTTTAATTGCCGATATTTCGAATCAGTTGCATGGCTCGTGGCCACGGCGAAACTTTTGAGATATAAATTCCGCGATGGTATTCGTTTACAAGCGTATAATACTATGTACATATGTTAAACTAGCGATTTTCCCCGGATTCGTATTGTTGCATATAAGAGAACACACTACACATCATTGAAATTCTCTGTTTTCCGTATATGCATGTTTTATATATTGAAGCCTTCCTCTTGATTCAATTCATCTATTGATGGAAACTGCATTAAAATCCGTTTCGTATTTTGAAAGTTCCAAGCGTATAGACAGCGGGAAGCGACTTTGTTTTATGTCGTGTAAAAAAGAGTAGCAAACGAGCATGACAGTCGTGGCGGACTGGATACTGCAACCCATTGACGTCAGCATCTAACCTTAATCTTGTCTGAAATCTTCAGAGGGGCCTTCAAATCTATTTTAGGTAGGATAGGAGATGCGTTGCTAGTCTGAAGACTAAGATCTTGTTTGCAAGATCAATTTTCTCCAGCAGACACACTAAACCAACGATACCTCAGGAATATTTTCACCAGCATTTTTTTCAACTACTTGTTTGTCATTGCTAATAAGCTTCAAGTGCTTATTAGCAATTACCCGACAACAAATATTAATTGATCTAACTTGACCAGAACAATACGAAACAAGAATATTTTGTAGGTCTAGATTACAGTTATCTGGACTTTAAAAACTACATTAAAAGTAAAAAACTTAAATCACTTTTTCTTTTAATAATTTTCAAAATTTAGACATGGTACAATTTGTATTGTTTCGGTTAATACCCGTAGTTAGATGTATTCGCTCGTTTTGCATTTATTTGTAAAAAATAAAATATAAACTATACTAGACTATATACTATAACTCTTCAGATAAACATTTTAGGTTATTAAGTTAATGTAACGCAGTAAAATCATGATAACGACAACGCCACGCGGCAACAAAAACTTGACCTTGTCAGGATTTATTGAACGTAATAAGCACTTGCATTGACGTATCAATCAACTGTATCCGCTCTTCAATTAATCACGTAAAATTTTGAATTAAATTTAGATTTTTATAATAAAACGGTTTCTGTCGTGATCGTAATAGTAATTATGAAGAGTGTGTCTGGATTGCTTTGCCCATGAGTAGTAGCGAATCTATGTACAATTTCAGACGAGATTTCAGTCCTGCTTAAGCTTCCCTTTTTATTAACCGTTAAGCTATTCTTGTGATTGGGTTGAAGATATTCCTTGGGCTACACTTATAAGTGAAGCGACCATCTCAGCTTCAGGAGTAGCAAGGCATTCACGACGTCAGGTAAATCTTGTTTGGGTTGAACGTGGATGTCCATAGGCTGCAGAGACCATTTAACATGAGATCGCTACTTATCCAATTTTAAAAAAGGTGGCTTGTACGCATGTCAGCTACTCTTCTCATATGAAAAAGATACTTCGAAACTTCAACGTTAACAAGACAAACTCCATAGATTGGTTCTTCACCAACTGAGTATTTAAAAAGATATGTTTAAATTCTACTTTGTTTCAGTGCTACCGTTCATGCTTACTTTTTTAAATTAAATCGTCGGTCGTAGTTATATAATTTACTGCAGAATGCACTTTTAAACTAAAAGCTAAGTGCAAGAGCGCGAGGCGATAGAGGCGTCAGCAGATACGAGTGAACTGCGAGCTAATTAGCGCGCTCATTAGCGCCTGCGCAGCTCTTTACTTTCTGACCACTTATCAAATAAATAAATACTGAAACCTATCCACATTTAATGAAACATATCAAAACGTGTACCAGTAACTTCAATAACGAAACTCGTGTGGATTCGTTACTGCAAGATAATATAATCTAAAATATATGGCGCATTAAATGAAATATTTTACGTTTTAATACTTGGCTAGCGTATTGTCATTATTTTTTTTTTATATATTTCTAATGCTTATTAGTACCGTAATTATTTTTAGTTATAAGTAATCATTGCTTACTATTAACCTAGTGGTAAAATGACGGTTTCTTATACGGGGAGTCCGGGATTCCAATCGTTGGCAAACGCCTCCAATTTTTGGAATATATTATTTAATTTATAAACTAGAGGAAACATTGTAGGAGAATCTGCATGTGTGAGAGTTTTCCGTAAAGTTCTCAAAGGTGTTTGAAGGCTACAAATTCGCGCTTGGCCGACTTGATAGACCATAATGTAGGCCTTTTATTTTCAATAGAACATTTGTGTCCAACACAAATAGCTTGTGGTAGAGAACGTAGAACCATCGTAAATCATTGTAACGATATTAATACGAACATTGTTTACTGCCTGCTTCATAATTTTAGCTTCATCTAGTCTATACCGGAGCACGTCTCTCCGATCAGAGATTGACACTAAACAGGCGATTAGGGTAATTTGCCGTCAATACCCGCTACTGGTTAGCTGGCACCACTGAGCAGTATCGGAGGCGATTCGCCTGGCATTACCCGGTAGCGACCGCCTCGGCGACGCCCCTGCCCGAAAGGGCCTCAATATAATGAGCTAGACACAGGGCTGCCAGCCGTCGAAAACTATTTCTAATATTTTATTATTACTGTATTGAGAACAGTCGTATTTTACTGTATTGAGCAATCCAATACTGAGATGAAGTTCCAATAAACCAACCCCTTTAAGAAAGGATACAATTACTGACTTAATAGAAAAGTAAGTTGTAGTAAGGTTAAGCACCATGATTTGGTAAAATGTAAAAAAATCATATACATCCAAAATTCCAGACGACATTACTCAACTAATACGTTTATATACAAAACTGAAACAGATGAGACAAACAGATACACGAAAGCTTAGAGCTTACTGGATAATCAAGTTCTAGTGAAGTTGAGTACCACGCTTCGTTCAAATACCACAATGACAATGGCACAGCTCAACTTAATCATTTATTTTACCTAATTTTAAGGTAGATGATAAACATACACTACATGGATTGTAAACAACTCTACATAGAACAAGATCCATCTGATCTATCACAGACCATTTGGTACTTATGAGAATTGAAAAGGTTGCATTTTGTGTAGCGCAGTCGCAACAACACCTTTCCGAAACGCTTCACGCTAACATAAAATTGCTTCACGGCAGAAATGCATGAGACAGTGACATTTCCCCGGTCTAACCATAGTTTTACCTTGCATTCAATGCAGAAAAATCTGTAGCATTTTATCTAACTGCCGTGTTCACTATTTCGCAAAAGGATGAAATTCTCCCATGGCTGGAACACGGACGCACTTGGCCGTGCGTCCGTGTTCCAGCCATGTCCGCATTTATTGCTCTTTATTACTACCTTTAGACTGTAAGATTAATCTTTTCAATAAGAACAGGCAGCTATTCGCCACTTTATAAACCGATGTCATGTAATAATGGTACAGCTTGAGTTCCGAGCATTTACCTGCTTATTACAACACTCATGTCAGAAGGAAAGCTACGTTTATTTATCTAACAAATTAAATTTATATTTACAATGAACAAGTTAGTACAAATTGAAATAAATGCATTACTTAATAATGTTTAGGAATCTGTGCCTATTCCCACGTAGATTAGCAATTGAATTTCTCTGTGCAAGATATCCAGCCCTCTCACCAACATCGCCACCCAAATGTGCGAATTGCATTTGCGGGACGCATAAATAAAAATGTTAATAACAGCTGAGATAGGCAGTTACGTCACTGTACATGAGCCTCCATGGAGTACACGTGTCTAAGTATACTGTATACCTAATAAGTGTAGGGACACTCCTGGAATTATTCTTAACAGCAGGATAATTATAAGCTGTTAAACTAATATTTATACGCATAAGCGTATTCGTAAGACACCACTAACCTTTTGATGGCTGGTTGTCACCATACCTGTTATTATGTCTTATTTGTTTTAAATAGTAATAATTAAATCACTTATTGACATTTATGCCTCCTTCCATGATTTTTGCTCATTACAAACGTAGGTTAGTCGATATTGCTTTTAACAGTATGTCTAATAAACAATAAATAAATAAACCTTATGATTAATTACCTTGGATAGGTCTTGAAATAATTCATGTGAATTAAGCCGTTCGATATACAATATAAAATATATGTAAGAACACTAACGAGCCCTTCTATAATAAAATAAAGATATTGCAAAGGCTTTGGCGAGATGCCAAATTTTATTAGGAAGTTCGAAAATTAGAATTGAATTTTTTTCTGTGTGGATGATCATTTAATGTAATTTTACTAGAGGTCGCTTTTCTATCCGACATCTTGCTACAGTTATACTGTGTAATGTTTATTTGTTAAAGGCCGATTTAAAAAGAGTGCTGAGAGTTTTTTCCGCCGGCTTTTTCTCCCGGTCAACCTTAGCCCACAGGATGCTCAAAGCCTACGTACTGATGTTACATTGTACCCTCGACATTCATTAAGTGTACGTAAGTACCTTAAAATAAAATAAAATATTTAAATTTGAATTTGAATTAGATTAAAGAACAAAACTGTAAGTATCCCTGTTGTAAGCACATACATTGTATATTGTATTTGTAATTGATTTCATTTGAAGGGCAAAGTCTACTGACCGACTAAGATATAGATGTAAGATACGGTTGCAGGATTGATTTCGGTTACTAGACCTTCGTAGAGCACCGTTACCCAATACCATGATCAGTTATTTACTGATTTAGTGAGTTCATGTAATTGAATATTAAGAGCATGTTCTACTAATAATGTAAATGTGAAAGTGCGTGTTCCCTTTTTACGTCACAACAGCTGAGCCGATTTTGACAATTTTTACATAAAATAGATTAGACATTGCAGACGGATATAGGTAACTTTCGATGTGAAAATAATACTCGAAGGATTTGAAATAAGGGATTCAATTTATTCCGGGGAAATTATTATTTTGTAAGCCAGGGATACAAATGTGGGTTTTATATTTGGTTCTTTACACTCATTTAAATAACTTAATGCTCACACTTAGACAGGATTTTTGGAAATTGCAATCATTAGGAGGTGAAAAGGAGGTGTAAATTGAAATTTCGCAGTGTCGAATTTGTGCGGGTAGAGCCAAAGGCAAGAGCTAGCTATCTATATGACAATAAGTCATACCGTTGCCCTTGGGCACCTAAAAGCAACATAATATAAAACAAGGTTCGTAATGAATGTTTATGACAGATACTTTTAAGCTTCTGAAGATTTTGATGGTTACTTGATATACATATATGGACAGTCATACCGATCCACCGAAACACAAGAATTGCTTTATTCTTAAAATGGGTCTAGTGGTGATACTACCGTCAAACTGAACAGATTCCATCATCTTAAATGTTCCTCTAACTTTCTGTAACATTTTTAATCATCATCCACATTTATTTATGACCTGTTTTGTATAGGTTTAACGTGTACGTTTTTTAAATCGACTTCTACGAAGAGGCCGAATTTAATTGTTATAATATTTTATATATAGCCTTTTCGTAATTTAGTTAAGTTAGTTTTGAGGTATGAATAGCATTTTGAAGATGCTGACTTTGAAAGGATGCTTTGATTTTCACGTTAATTCACTAACTTAACATAATAACTTTGCAGTAACGTAAAAGTTTATTATATTTTTTTAATCTTATGGTTTACAGTTTATTGTAGGTTCTGCACATTTTATATATAACTATTACATTCCCTTTTTAATAATATCATGCAACACATCTCATCCATCTATCATTTATGTGATTTTACGTACGCCAGGGAAGTAGGTTGAGAATGGCGGCGCTCGGAATAGCGTCGCGTCGCGTCACACCGCCTCATACGGTTAATGTGAGCACATGCATGCACGTTCAGTTAAGTCATATTCCAAATACCAATAAAGCTCTAGACGTGAATGAAATATCTGCACCCACCATTCAACATCTACTACATTCTTGTGCTCCCTCAAACGATTTTAAACTTACTACTGTATGATTTAGAATTGAAATTTGATTAAGGGTTGCTTTATTGAGCTAGACATGATCTCAATAGCAACACAAACATGAGGTGGGTAAAAACAACAGTGGATGGCGGGTACCAGGCGGACAGAGGCGCGCGGCGGTCGGTAGCTGACCGGTCTCGTAATGATACCACTGCCTTATAGGGCGCGTGTTATGATGGCTGCCGGCAACAGTGTGGATGCGACCAGTTTATTTATAAATTTATGAGAAATACTATTTGCAACAGATTAAAGAAATAGTTCAAACAAATATTGCAATATCGAAGCTATAAAAAAATAAATTGGTAAAGATATCCTGTTATTAGAGAAAAGCATTATTTTTGTAAATTATCAGTACATTTCCAAATATATTACTGTTATAAACGACGATTTTTATGCTATGTAAACCATTCCAAATGTATTTATTTAAGTGATTCATTTGATAAATATAAAGGATAATATTCTGTGTAAGTACAAAGTTTTATGATTAAATATATAAGATGTTCAAAATAATATTGTTAATTTTAACTTCGAAAATAAAACAGTAATCGAACGGCATATCCATATAATACAAACGCAGTGGCCCTTGGCCATCCAGTTTGTCCACTCTCATTAAGATCGCGCAGTACTCGTACTTGAGACTGCGTTTTTCCACCGACACTCGACATTCGAGCTCTTGCAGCCTCATGTTCGCCTGGTACCCAAGCCTTGTCTAGGAGCTAACTATGATCGTAGATAAACACGCTTTTTACCTACAATCTATCCTAGCCACTTTATGCGATGACAGCGCTTATAAGGAAACTTGAGTTTTTAATAGCCATATAGAAAAGGACTTGTAAAGTCGACGCCTTCTCAAATTATGTATCTACGTATCATTTTTTTGTTTAAAAAATGGATTTATACGTACACAAGCTCTCACACGCGACTTTGTCAATGTTTAAAAGAGAAACGGCAATATCCAAAATAGATTGTTTCAATAATAAAACGGGATGTATCAATCCTATATTTACCACAGATAAATACAAAACATGTCTAATAAGATTTTTATGGAACGCCGATAAGAAAGTTCGTGAAAATTGAGCGCAGCAACTGCAGTTTATGCTTGAAAATATTTATGCCATACAGATGGTAACGCCACGCTTTTATAATTAAGTACCAATATGACAGTTTTATTATCACCGATGTAAACGATACTGGGTTGAACAGTTAAGCTTTGACCGGTTTGGATCTCGGGGCATAAATAGTGAGCGCCGGCCATTGGGATAGTAATGTAGGTGTTTTAGCCTCCCACATGTCCACCTGCTTATCTCGCTATCTTCGTGTAGGTAGGCGCTAGATAAAGCCGGCATCGAACCCGCTATCAGAACACACGGCTACCGGAGGCTCAAATGCGTTTCTCTTGTAAGTCGTAATAAGTGTGCCTCGACACTCTCGAACAGCCGACCTTGGCGAGCTTGTGAGAGGTACGGGATTAACTGTTGGAATGTTTTATTATCTCTGTTGCTGCGTTAATAGAGCGCAATAGTTTAAGTTTGGATTCCAAACACTTCAATACCTACGCTTTTAAAGAGAAAATATCAATCGAGCGCTGGTCAAATTGTTATCTACAACTAGCTGTTACCCGATACTTCTTGCGCTTAACTTTTAGGGACATCTAAATACGTATAATTTTAAAACTAAACAAAACTATAAGTAATTAAAAATAAGTACTTTATGAAGGAATTTCGAAATTAAAAAAGAAGTGATAGTTTAGTTGCTAAGATTCTGGCATTTCATGGTAGGAAAGGGGTTCGAGTCTGACGTTTTGAAACTCATGTACGCATTAGAAACATTGTAGGTATCATTAGCTTCAACGGTGAAGGATAGCATCGTGAGGAAACCTTAATACCTATGATTTTTCACTAAGATGCTATGCGACTATTTTAGCCCTCAGGAGTAGCAACGCGTTTACGTATGAGCTCAGATAGGACTTCAGTCCTGTTTCAGATTGCATGTGAATGTCCACGTGCTGCATTGACTACTTAACATCAAATAATCTCTGTAGTTATTTACTATTTTTTCCATAAAAAAACGAATCCAACTAGAAATCAATAGAGTATTCAAATGACAGCTTATTTGAAATCAATCACAATAAAACTGATTCCCATGAGGACAAATTTAAGGTACACTTACTATCTGAATAAGGTCACAAGTTGAATCACAAAAAGCCATAATGATATTTAAATATAATGATACTTTACACTTAAGATACATTAATTTAAATTTTAAAAACAATATTAGTATACATAATTAATTAAACGAGACATAAGTACTTGTTGATTTATATTTCCTCGGGCGTTAATTTCGTCTCGTCGCGTCACCATTAAAATATTTTATTGGGAAATACTGTACGTCATATATCAATATATCACCCAATCATTAATTATTATTCCAATTAAAATCGCACTGTAATTAAATGTGTATTGTCCGGAGGCATCTGTCAACCGATCAATATATTATTGTCAGATTCGTGAGTTACGACTTGTTGTTACACTCGATACAATCTAGAGTTCCCTGATGTTGTAATATATAAAAGAGTATGGTGAATGATAGACCCTTAGATTATCGAGCAGGCGATATCGCAGTACCTATAATCCTGAAATTTTGCAAACAGTTTCTTTAAATATCATTAATGAAGGAAATACGAGATGAACATTTTTGATTTTTATTATTTTGTATCGTATAGTATAGTAGTGTATCTGTACACTAGCATAAAAGGGTAGATATATATATTTTTTATGTGTTAAGAGTAGCAAACGAGCATGTAAACCACCCGATGTTAAGTAGCCATAGTCCATAGACATCCACGTACTACCACTAACACAGCCGAAATCCTATCTGAGCTCGAACATAGATACGTTGCCACTTCTGAGGACTAAGATGGTCGCCTCGCTTCAAAGTGTAGCCGGCAACCGCACCTCTCCAATTTAAACACAAGTAATGCTCTACGGCGGATTATGATGGCGGCAGTGCTACCTCCCCGGTTCTATAGTTCGCTCGCCTTGTAATTATTTTGCTAACTGTACTTTTTTGATACCATTACAAAAATCCAAATTCTGTCAACCTAACTGTATCTTCTTGAGACAATCGAGCCCACTTCCCAGCATTACGATTAAGGTTTTGTTTGTTTTCCTTAGTGCCTAAGCGGGCATTTTTCACACGAATCGTGAGGGCAGCATCTATCTGCAGGCGTCGACCGATCTCGAATCGGTCACGAGCGCAGATATAAAGACGTTCACTCTCGAACCAGTATATAACATGTAGGTATGTGCCGATTTACGGACCGGCTTGGTAATTAGCACGTAACCCGATCCACTGATAATACTAAGAGCTTGCAAAAGAAGAAAGAATACGAATTACTTTTAAGGGAACTTCAGTTAGACGAAAGTCGCTTTAACCTCCAATGAACTTTATGTACCATTTTATATTTACGTTTAAAGGTAATGTAATTTTCTTTTCACCAGTGGTGGAACTATAGTTCTGTTGCAACGTGTTTCGGTTGATAAGATGCGGTTGCCATCTACAATCAAAACAGAGATCTCAGTCCTCAGAAGTAGTAACGCAGCACAAGCAGAGTTAGACTATAGTCCTGTTTGAGGTCGTACATGGTTATACAGGGTCGTCTATGTGTTGTAGCGACTAATTAATATCAGGTGGCTTGCATACTCAGTTCTTATTCTTTTCACACAAAAAACATAGGACATAATCTCGGGCAATAAAAATGAATTGTTTTAACGGTGTAGGAAACTACCGTGAAGCAACCTTACCTGTGAGTTCTCCGTAAAGTTATCTAATGAGAATTTTACCAATCCGCACTTTGCTATCTTGGTGGGCTAATATTTCCCTGTGATTTTGAGGGGATACCCAGCCTAGCATAGTATCACCAACACGATATTGGGTGTGTGATGAAAACTTATGGAAATTCCTGAACCCAAGAAAAAACACAACCGTTCTTTTCATGGTTGATATCAAATTTCCATAAGACTGCAGTGATATGGAGGAATGGACGTTCGTTTTCATTGCACATATTAAATCTAGAACACACTTTTTTCAATATATTTCCAACACTAACGGTGACTTATTGTTTTGTAAAAGAAAACATTATTTCGGTGACCATAATGCATTTCGTTACGCATACATCGCTCAATCAAAGGTCAGATGTAATTGCAAACTGCGATAATTGCAGGCCGGCTCGCCGTCACGCGGTTATTGAGGCGACGGCTATTCGCGATCAATCACTTTCTTCGCCGTAAACAGACAGTTTTGGTGTAGTCTGGTTGCCAGAGCTTTAAACGAACACCTTATATGTATGTAATCCATCCATTAGACTTTACACGTCCACTGCTGGACCTAGGCCTCCCCCAGATGCCGTTCAGACCCATTCTGTGCCCGCTACATGCAGCGGTTACCTGATTTTCTTGTCAAGTTGTCGGTCCACCTGGTTGGGGTATGCTCTGTACTCCTTTTGCCCAGACGTGGTCGTCACTCGAGGACATAAATTTTGTATATCACTATCATTTTTAAAAACGAACAAAACCGTTAAAATTTATTCTAATGTAGCATATACTACTTCCTAATATTTTGCTAGCGCGTAAAAGAAATAGAAATGTGTTGTTTTTTTATTTGAGAAGTGTAACAAACGAACTGCAAAGCCAGCTTCGGGGTTGTATGTACATGCTCTTGAGGACTATGATGGTCACCTAACTACTAAGTGTACCAGACAACCGCACCCACATTACTGAAATTCCTAGTCCGGCTGATGTGACATTACAACATAACAATTTCTACCTAATCACTATGTGTTGTTATCGTTTATGTGTACTATAAACACAAACGAAGCATTCTAAAGTAGGTACTTCTATTATATTTGAAGATCTTTGCAGGTGTATATGAGTAACACTGATCACTTACCACCAGGTAGACTACTTGATCGTTTGCAGCTTCATTTTAATTAAAAGGTCGCAAATAGTAGTGATTGAAATATGTACAAAATATTAGGCATCTATCTCCTAGCCTATAAGAAACTTCTCATATTATATTAATTGACCTTTACGCGGTAATTTGCGTGAAAAATTCAAGATATTGGTCTTTATGATCTTTGTTCACGTTAAACGATCTGATAACGCCCGACTATTACATCATAATTTATTAACTTCACTTTATTATAGAATATTTTTTAAAACTCCGTGTACAGCGCACCCTGCGTGTGCTCATACAAGATATTTAACATTATACACATTTATACAAGTATTCTTAATGATTATTTCAATAAAGATTTCTAAGTGAGGAAGGTCATATGCCTTTATATACCTCTTTTTATATTTCTTTTAAAAAGTCCCATTAGATGCCATTACACTATTTTCAACATTATGATTGGAATATTGAAAATCCTATTTTTTTTGTGCCTTGGAAATTTGGGAGTGGCAGCACCTATCAGACTACATTTATCTAGAGGATATAACAGCTATAGTGGATCAAGTGCCTTACTACTTCTTCGGAAACATACTCAATTAAGCTTACCTTAAATTTTGTCTTTCGAAACATAACTGAAAAAAGGTGATGTTATGTAAGATTCTCATATAACTGAAACATCATTTTTTATTTCTAATTGCAAATAATATTCTATATCTCTAAATTACTATGCTGTAAAAGATGACTCTTCACGTATACGATATTTGTAAAAGATCGAAGAAGGCTTCTTGTGTAGAAATAACTACTTGTGATAACTAAATGAGTTTCTATTTAAACCTTGGGAGTTGCTACACGGTCTTTCCTAAAATCTACACGTTGCACACGACATATTACAAGTTTGTGATCTATTTGCAATTGTTTATATATACATCCGGCAATCAACACGACTCTACGACATTAGGACGACTGATGAGACTACATGGTAGCAACGTAAAAATAAATTTAAGTAATGTAAAACAATAACTATAAAATAATTCAGATGTGTCCAAATATTGACACGAATTCGGTGCGGAACAATTAAATAAATCATAACAGGTTGATGTGTGGTCTCATGGAGCTTTAACTCGATCGGGGCGTGTTTAATGAATAACTATGAATAAACAACAGATCATTATATGATATATATCGTAACGTAATGACAACGTATAATTTGCACCTCGAATGTATAAATAATTTAAATTGAATAATTTTGGGCCAGTCCGGCCGTAGGAAGTGGGCCGAGGCCGGTGTTTGAGATGGACTCGATATTGGTTTAATATATAATGAAGCGAAGATAGCTCAGTGACTCGGCGGCTAAAAAGCTCCGAGTTTGTATCCATTGCTATTTGTGGTCATATACCCATTTAACTTACTTCGTTTGGATAGCATATTTAACTTGTAAATATTTCAAATTTCCATTTAATTACTTTTTAGTGCGAGATATGAACCAGTCCTCGTGTCACCAACAGCGTGGAGTAAACACGGGATTCATTGTTTAAAATATTTTTTTGTACTGATACAGGATGCCATTGATAGAGTCGCGGAAGTGTGCGCAAGCGTTCCGTCGTCTCCAAACCGCGGTATAGTAGTGGCAACGCGACAGGGTCTTAGTGAGTTGGAGCCCGACATAACTAATTGATTGACTCTGTTTCGGAAGTCACTCGTTTTGAGATTCCCTAACGACAAAAAACTTATTCCATGGTCTGCCTAATAAATAAACAACGTTTTAATACCTCGTTCAAGAAAAAGATTTTACAGTAGCCCATATTCGCAATACTTATGACGCTAGTACGTTTGCTAAAGGCAGCTTTGAAAACGAGTACCTCGTAACGCACCCACAACATAAAAACTCAGCACCATTCAATACAATCACGCCATAATATAAAGCACGTTCGTTTGATCTGATATAATTATTGTGACGCGAAGTGCAGATCACGATTACTTGAATAACGTCCATCGTCGCTAACCGGTCACGTTTCGATAAATTGTTTGTTACCTATACACTGTATGAGGAAATAATCGTCGTAGGTACCACGTATACGCAGAGTTGAAGGATGTGCTAACATTTTCCTATAACTAGTAATAACTCTAGCAGCGAACATTATTGAAAGGTCTTGTCTGGTCCGAACAGGGCAAAACTGCCATGTCTGTCTCATATAAAGTTGTTTTAGTGTTTTTTTTTTATTATGAAAGAGTAAGAAACGGGCATGCAGGCAACCTAATGTTAAGTGGTCACTGCAGCCCATGGACTACTACGTCCAATCTCAAATAGAACAGAAGTTCTATTTAAGGACGGATGTGGATGCGTTCCTACTCTTGAGGACTAAGATGGTCGCTTCCAATAATGTGTATCCGGCAACCGTACCTCCTCAACCGAAACACAATACATGAAGAACATGTTGCTTTACGGCGGGTTATGAGGGCGTCGGTGGTATCGCCCCGGGCGAGCTCTATACATGGATTATTGTGCTCAGTCAATACTTCTATTCTCGTTCCAGGATTACAAAAGCACTATTACTGCGGGTTCGTTCAATTATATTGTATCGTGCTCCCTGTTGTTGTATTCGATGTCCATGAACTCTTTCCCTTACAATCGTATTTACTTCCTTTTCTGACACTTTAGAACGAAACAATTCTGACATGTTGATTTTGATTTTGATTTTGACTATCATCACTTTCTGTGACTCGTTGTGCATCAGAGCGGTTAGAACGTTTCGTAGCTCGTCGCACACTTGCTTGACTTTTACAACCTATGTCTGGTCATCTTCTCTTTGGAATTGTAAATTTAAAAAGTTCTTGCACACTAATTACCTACTAAACTATTCTAC